>JAHHFK020004771.1:0-122354 GCA_024533555.2 Aedes koreicus | reverse complement strand
TTAAAAAATGATGTTTTATTCAAACAAATGGGTGATTCTTTATTGTACGGTATTGAACTTGAACATTGTGAAGACCGGATGCAATTAATATTATTCTTTCACGAATTTGTGAATGTTTGATCGAACACTTTTCATCAAGTTCCGGACAAGTGTTTCATCACATTTTTTGGACGCCTTAGCCCAATTTTTTTTGGGTATTCTGCATATTCTTTACCGGTTTTTTGGAAGACCCTCTTGCCAATAGCGTTCGATGGGCCGAAGCTGAGGCCAATTTGGAGGAATGATGTCTTTCTCAACGAAATCTATACCCTTTTCCGTGAGCCAATTATATGCTTCTGATATAAAGATAGCAACCTCTTCTGCAGCACTTTTCGGCCAAACCTCTCCACTTGAATCGACCTGTCGATCCTCCCCTACGACGGCAGTGTAAAATTGTGGACCTGAAAGGGTTTTTGAGTCCTCTTTGACATAGGTCTCGTCGTCCATCAAAACACATGCATCCGGTCGCTGCAAAACTCGCGAATACCATTGTCGGGGCCTTGTTGCTGCGCGTTGTTTCTGTTCTGAACTTTGGCGATTTTTTGCTTCTTGTAGGTCTTCAGGTTGTACCGTTTCTTGATACGTTGAATCATTCCGACGCTGGTTCCCGCTTTATATCACGTGTCGACTTTGATTTGTTCTACCGAATTAGAGCTACCACTTTCTGATCCAGTTTAGGGTTGCAAAATCCGGGTTTTCCGGGTGTTCCTCAAACTTGGTTATGGTGGATTTTACACTCGCGTGATGAATTCCAAAGCGCTTCACCAATTGTCGCATAGTTACACCCTTTTCACGTAGCCACGCGTATGTCCAAAACCTTAATTCCCACGTCTTTTTCAATGCACGACATTTTGAAAACCAAGAATTTAAACCGTGCAAACGAGTAAACAAACGAAAGATGACAGTCAAACGCACAGCATGCTATGATTAACACATTTAAACCGTAACAAATACACGCGTACAACGCAAATGTACGTGGATAGCTTATTTAGGATACATTCCTAAGCATTACGATATTTTACTAACCGTTTTCTTTCTTTTTTTTTCTTTACAGGTACTAAACACCCGACTTGCTTTACGCTAAAGAACCACGCTGCTGAGGTTGAGCTATTATCTGGATTAGCTTGAAACAAGCAACCTTCGTCACCAAGATCAACTGTCCTTAATCCACTAATCACAGGAAACAGCTTAGGCTTTTATCAATCTTACGCAGGCCTGCACATTCAATTAAGCAGTGTGCTTTGTTGAGAACAGTAATATTTACAAATCAAATGAAAGTGGTCAATTTAACTGCGTTATACCGGTCAACTAAAATGAGAGTTTTTTCTTACCGTAGCTGCAGCGAATAATCGCGGTAGCAAATTTCGCATAGGTACCCACACCGAAGTGGCAGTTTCGTTAATGTTGTAAAATGCAAGCATGAATCAAAAAATTATATTATTTATTTTTTTCAAATTCGAGAAGTTTCATCCTTTTTCAATTAAGGTTTAGATACAGTCTAGATTCTTTTGGAGCAATAAAATGGGATATGAACGTATTTTAGCCAAACTTAAAATTTGGAGTCATTTGAAGAAATTGCAACCTGTAGTCTTTGAGGACATTTGTTCAGTAGAGTAGTCCAGTAGATGGCCATTTTCTAGCATCAAACTTAAAAAAAAAAACAATGAATTCGAAGACTAGTTACATGAATAGAAATTATTTACGGTTGTTCAAGATTATCTTGCCTTGAGCGTAATTTTCCACATCACAAGTTAGTGTATTCAAATAACTATTTCAGCAGCTTTAAAAAAAATACTGCTGACATCAACGTCTGATTTCATAATTTTATTAACTTCACGGTCTTTTTGCGTCTCCCAGGGGGGTAAATGCTCTACTGGTAGTTAACGGTTGTTCCAGAACACCCTAAAAATCATCTCATGATCATGTGGTCTATAATCCTTTTGAAATCTAGTCGCAAAAGTTGAATGCGTATTGTTTTATTGAAATATATTTTGATCAAACATAACTAACCGTGGCATATTCTCGCCAGTTGGCAGCTGGAAATGCACAACGGTGAGATGTTGATTAAATTGCTGTCTGTCCAGTGTGAGTTGGTTTACAGCCAGCGATGGCTAAGCAGACGATAGCTACCCTCTGTAATGAACTGTTGTATTACATCTGTTACACCTTTCTTAACAGCCATGTCGTAGTACATTTCTATAAAGGCATTAACGTTGGGTATAATACTGGCAAGTTTTGCCGAAAATCATTCTTGCGAATTGGGAAATTAAGGTTTAAAAAGAAGTTTAAACATGAAAAATTCCACAATGTTCCTCTCACTGCATCTTCTACTTACATGGCAAGCTTTCAAAGTTGATTCCCGCTTTTGAACAGCTTCGGGAACAGCGGAATCAACTGTTATTAAGTTAATTTTAGGCTTTTTTTGTAATTCATTTTTAACTAGATGGTCATTTTGATTTAAAATTATTATTTTTTGATTTGGCATGGTATTTTTTGTCATATGTTTTTTTGTATTTTTTTATTCAAGCCAAGTCTGTGAAATTCGTTTCAATTCTTGCAATTCTACGGATCTGGAGATGATAACAAAATTAATCAATTTTCGTACAAATTCATATTTAATCATATGTCGTTTAAAATCATTTTCTTTTATATATTTCGTAGTTAAAAAAAAACTATTTATTTTCCCAATTACTACGAAGAAAACCACCATCACACTTTGTGAGTGGGCGCAATAGCATCTGCGCCGTTGGTTGAAATCGGTTCAAAGCAGCGGCTTCCAATAAACAGGAGTGGTAGCGGTAATCTGATGTAATAATAGTGAGTTTAGTGACCAAAATGTCGAAAATAGTGACTTAGAGGCAATAAAAAAGTGA
This sequence comes from Aedes koreicus, assembly GCA_024533555.2. NCBI lineage: Eukaryota > Metazoa > Arthropoda > Insecta > Diptera > Culicidae > Aedes > Aedes koreicus. The sequence goes on along the minus strand of JAHHFK020004771.1, from coordinate 119,442 downwards.
CCAAATAGTGACTTTGGCATAGTTAAAAATTAATTACAAGTGGCTTTGATTAGTGTTTGCTATTTGTATGGTTTCCTAGTAAAGAAACCTGTGAAGAGTCTCGCCTTTTTTTCTCTACAGCTTCTTGAACATGATCGGCAGCTCGTTTTGTTTTGGCGAAGACTGCTCCTTTCGCAAAGTTGACACACCCTCTAGCATTGCTTGAGCCACATCCACTTTCACCATAATATGGTTCTTAATGGCTTTTAATGGTGCGTATTTGCTTGCAAAAACAATCTGACATTATTAAAAAACGGGTATTACGATTTCACCATTTCTCGTTCTCTTCCTTGCAAAGAATCTTCATTCCCCTTCTTTCGTTTTTATCGACGATTTTAAGTTATTCATTTGTTGCTTATTTTGCCTTCTTGCTAGCTCCTTCCGTTTTTCTTCTTCTTTTCCTTTTTATGTTCCAAATTTTACTTATAAATAGAATATGCTTTGTTAGCCATCATCAGCAGTTCTTTTGGGATGGGAACTAGATGCGGCTCATTTCCGAATAACTTCAATCACCATCAACGAATTTAATGTGCTCTCACACATTGATGATCGATCGTCGCTAAGGTTCCTAGCCGTTGTCGAAAATCCTCACTCGACATCAATATTTCCATGGGATGCCATTACAATGGCCGATTCCAATGGATATTTAGGCGTTTCCAATTCTTGATTAAATCAATATATGCTTACAAGAAGCGATATAATGTTTTTTTTTTTTAGCTTTATGCAAGAAGCTGAGTTTGTCCTTCAATTTAGTCAACTCAGCCGTTATTAACTCTAGGATTTATCCAGGATACAAGGAAGTAAAACCCATTCCAGAAAGCGAACAATCACGCTTAAACCTAGGCCAATCAGTCAGGATACAAAGTGGAAATACCCTTGTTTTTCTGAACGAAGTCAGGACACACGGAGTGATATTAACCTTCTTAGCCACGTCACTCCCAACGATTCAGATAAATATGCAAAATCGAGACGGAAGGACGGTTGTCCTCGTTTCTTCTTTCTTACGATCCGAAAATATTCGTTGATTAACTTCTTCATCAAATGGATAAATTAATAGCCGCCTATTTTTTAATCCTCTTTATTCCTCAACTCTACACAGTGGACCTGGCCGTTTTAATATTTTTGTCATACTACAAATATGCCACAAATATTAATGTTGCTAAGAAAAATACTGGTTATAGTATTTTCCATGATGCTTTTAATTACTGGCTGTGTAAGGGTTAGCATAGAAAAAGAATAGGAAGGATATTTATTTTGACGGCGCTCTCTTAATGGGAATCATTAACTGTTGTTTAAAGTCATTTTCTTTTAGATATTTCATAGTTTAGAAGCTATTTATCTTCCCAACTACTGTACAACGAAGAAAACCACCATCACACTTGGTGATTGGGCTCAATAGCATCTACAACATTGGTTGAAATCGGTTCAAAGCGGCCAATAAGCGGAGTTTTAAAAAACTTGATTGTTTTCCAATGTAGTAAACCGCCATCACATTTTGTGAGTGGCCCTAAGAGCATCCTTACTGTTGGTTTAAATCGGTTTAAAGCAGCGGCTTGCAATAAAGCGAGTATCACGTCAACGGGGGTGAGACGGTTGGCATATGGATTTTTGACGTATGGATTTTTGACACATGGATGTTTGGCCGAATGGATGTTTGGCCGAATAGACGTTTGGCGGAATGAACGTTTGGCCGAAAATTGTCTACTAGCATAAATGTATTGCAGAGAAAAGGAAATAAGAATCTAAAAAAGTATTTTCAAACGCATTAGATCTAAAAAAGGAAATAAGGAACCAAAAAAAAACATTCTCGAACGCATTAGATAGCATCCAGATATTCTAGACTTATTACACTTAGAGTTTATCAATCTGTGTGCGCATTTGCAGTAATAAGTATTCTTATTAAGTTTCAACTATATCAATTCACTAAAAAACGAAATTTGTATGTTCAAAAATGCAAAAAAAAAATGGTATTCGGCCATTTGCCCATGTACATGAGAAGTGTGAATGTGTTTTGATATAATCGTAGACTCCTGATTTTAGGTGGAAATATGTATTATGTTAAACAGCTAGACATAATGGGTCATTATTTTTTATAATCTTGAAGAAATATGCATTTCATCCGAGAGATACATTCTTTTGATTCTTTGCACATGGGCCTTCTATGACGATACATATTCCTGTATTCGAAAGCAAACTTCTGAATCAAGCGCTTGCCCAGTTTATTACGCTTTGTGAGATTGTTCCTTCTTTCAAACATGAGCAGTTCTTTGGAGTTTCACTGATCAACGAAATAAAGCACTGCATATTTGACGAAGCATATTCCTGCATCCAAAAGCGAACTTATGATTCAAGCGCTTGCCCAGTATAAAACTCTTATGCGAGATTTTTTCTTCTTTCAAACATGAGCAGTTCTTTGGAGTTTCACTGATCAAACAAGTGTAATTCTCATGATTACATACACTTCAATTTGTGAAATTTTGAACCGACTGGTGAACTATGTGAGAAACTAATATTTGATCATTTTGAGCTTTAATAAAACTGCATTTTTCTTATTTTACTTTTGAGACGTTGTTTGGAATCAAATGATTACAAGATATTTGGCTAAATGGCTTGAACTCTAAAATTACTTGGCATGGCATTTCACAGTAGAATCTGATTTTAAATTTCGACTTTTCTCTAATGAGTTATTCGTCCTTTTGAACAATAGTTACAATAAACTTACTCAGAAAAATCTAGCCTCAAAATGACTGACGATTATCAAAACATGGTGAGAGATAATATGATCAAACTAAAGCAAAACAAATGGGACAAGTATATGAGAATTTCACAATTTGAATCAAGAATACACATAAATATACGTTGACCATTGTCAAAACGTCCATTCGGCCAAACGTCTTTATGCCAAACGTCCGTATTCCAAACGGGGTATCATCCACGTCAACACATTTCTACTCTTTACTTTACTCTTTACTCGCCATGCTGGCGAGGGCGGCGCTTTAGTTTCGGATCACCAGTTTTTGCACATTGTAGATGTATGTTAGTCCCAAGCCTCATCTGTCGGTTCTTTGTGTAATAACATAAGATCTGGAAATAATAAGGTAACAAACTCGGGCGGTCAATCATGCTCAGAGTTTTCTCATCACACAACATGTGGTTTCAGCTGCTCTTGTCTGCTCTTTCAACAACAAGCATACACTGTCCTCCACTTATCAGACTTCTAATCCACGTACACAGATCGCAAGTCCATCGCACAAACTGTAAGAAAAGATCCACAATCTCCTCCGGAACTCAGCAGCTCCTCCTTATACCAATCGAAGTGGATTCATTGAGCCTTTACCTCTGTTTAGGCAACACAAAGCCACAGAAACTAGGCAGGGATTACCACTACCACCACCACCATAACCCCAAGCATCGACGGGAAGAAAACCGGAGGGAAAACTTTGACTTGCCAGTTGCCTTATGGCGATGTATCGACAGGGACTTAAATACATATTTTATTTTAATAAAGAAAATCTTCATCGAACGGTTTTCGTCCTTCCATACGTAAACCTGCAGGAGGGATGTCTGTTGTTATGTTATCTTCTTTCGTTCCTTTCCACTGGGGAAGGTGGAAAGTCTCAGAGGGGCGTGTTCTGTTTATTGAAATTTATTGGAAATCGAGTTTGCTGAGATAAAGGATTCCTGGATTCGAAACAGTGAGATTCGATCCGATCAACCTTATCAGTAGGAAACAGGTAGCGGATGTTTGGTAATTAGGTGTAAATCCCTGTTTCGCTTCGAGGCTGTTTAATGCAATTTCTAAAAGGTTTTCTTATAAGATTTGCCTTGGGATCGAATTGTTTTTTATAAATCTCATCCAATCGTTAAATCTGATTTCAACCCTGCATTATTTTCGGCATCCCATTTGAGAAGTCTTACGGAAAACATCACCGCCTCCTCGATTGAGGATTATGACTATCATTATAATGATAATGCTGCTGCTGCTGCTGCTGATGATGATGATGACGCCTATGCCATTCCCGTTGCGGTGGGCCAACGAAGCTCCCACTTAAAATACTACCCAATAATAATGAATAATTTATGTTCTTTGCACACCTTGCCGCCTCCGCCGCACCGCACTTGACTTGGCGAAAGCGGAACCTGCATCACGAGAGCCCTAGAAGATGAAGACATTATTGGATTGCATGCACCGACCCACCTACCAACCATCGCACACAGTTTGGCGAATGATTGAATGCTTCCTCTACGAGTATGGAAAAGCAGGTAGCTTCTTGCCACTTTGCATATTGCATGTAGGCGAATTTGGCCTGATAACACAGGTGAAACGAGGGGCGATAAATCGAACCTGAATGAGGATAAAAGATTCATATTAGATATTTCAGAGCGTTCTCAGGCATGTTGCTTCTTGGAAGCTGGATGACGATGAAGAAGATTGGCCCTATTTGGCATCGATTCACGCATTGAAAGAGACAGATTGGAAGGTTCTGTGTGGTTTCTTAGACGTTGCGCCTCGGGAGTTATTTGCGAGTGTCATGTGCTATTCATTCAGGGCAAATTGGGCACTGGGATCATATGTAGCAATCACTAGCAGTATCAAGGATTCGAAGAAGGGTTGACTTCAGATTTCGGATGTATTTTGGAATTATTTAGGTCATATAAATGTTCTCGGATCGAAGCAAGCGGTGCTTTGAAATTGACGTGTTTCAGTTATGCTGTTGTGGTAATTCTGGCAGAATGTAAATTTTAAAGATACGATACGATTGAAGCCTCATTTTTGTTATTATTTCTTTTACCGACAAAAATAAAGACTTTCTTCAATTTTCACCACACTACGTATGGCCTGCCAAACCAAATACTTCTTCTGGAATTTGGACACCTTCTTTGTCCGGAAATGCTCGGCAACGACGTTTCTTTGCATTGCGGTATAAAAAGCCAGACCCGAAAGCTGTTTAAAGTCTTCGGGTACGTATGTATCGTCGTCCATTATGATACAAGAAAATGTTGGCAAAAAATTGGTGTAAAGCTCCTTAGCACGACTTTTTGCAGTGAAATTTTGCTTGTCATTACGGTTGGGCACCTTTGTCACTTTGTATGCCTTCAGTCCTTGTCTCTGCTTCACTTTTTTTACGTATGATTTTGACTTCCCAACTTTGCGAGCCACATTTCGCACAGAAAGATTTTTTAACGGAAGAAATCTCGTGCTGTGGAGATGCAACCAACAGTTGTATGTGTGTAAACATTACCAACGTAAGTATTTATTTCTTGCTTTGGGATCAACCGACCTTCACACCAGTGCATGTTGCATAGTAGTTGCCTCGGAATCTCTAATAACAATCTGTGCAAGAAGGCTTCATCTACATAGAAACTGATTTGTGTTCTTCAAAAACAAGAGAAAAAAAACAACTTTTCCAAATCAGAATAAGGACTGCATCGTTAATTATGCGTACACCTTTGAGGTTCTGTGTGAAAAAGGCTATGACTTATTTTGACAGCTGTTTAGTGTCAATGGGTTGCTTGCCTTGTAAACAAACGAAAACCTTCATTAAAAGTTAATGTTTTACTTCAAGCGGAACAATGCGAGGTCTTACGGAAGAGAAGCGTAAATCGAATGTGACCTAGTACTACACTGAAAAGGGATTGTCGCTAAGAAAATTAGCAAATTAAGGAGGTGTTAGTGTCTGTTCGGTCCAAAATGCGATCAACCGGTTTGTTATGCATAACACATTGAAGGACTTACGCGGCCGTGGTAGAAAAACAGGTGCGTCAAACCCAAATTTGCATAAACAAATTTACAAAGTTTTTGAAGGAAAAAAAGAGGTATCCATCAGAGATTGCGCAAAAAAGTGTGGAACGACGATTGGAATGGTCCAACGCGCAAAGGAGCGAAATTCCCTGAAGACGTACCGGAAACAAAAATGTCCGAAACGCAGCCAAATTCAGGCGGATTCCGTGAAAACTCGGGCTCGGAAGCTGTACGACGACGTTTTGAGCAAAAATGACATGTGCATTACCATGGATGACGAGACGTACGTCAAATTGCACTACAGGGCACTTCCAGGGGCACAGTTTTACACCGTGACGCGCGGAACGGATGTCCCAAATTCGGAGAAACCGAAAAATTTCGGAAAAAGGTGTTGGTTTGGTAAGCAGCCAGTGTGGTATGAAATCGACACATTTTTTCACTACCGCAAATATGAACGCCGAAATGTACCGGAAGGACTGCCTACAGAAACGAATTCTGCCACTAATCCGAAAACACAAAGGTTCGACATTGTTTTTGCCCTTATTTGGCATCCTGCCACTATGCGCGTGCCACCTTCGACTGGTATGAAGAGAAGAATGTGGAAAAGGCGATGAATCCTCCAAATTGTCCGCAAATAAGGCCCATTGAGAAATTTTGGGCTTTGATGAAAGGAAAACTGCGGAAAAAGGCTACAGAAGCAGATGACATCATCAAATTAAAAAAAGACTGGGTAAATGTAAGCAAAACCATCTACGGAACGGTTGTGCAAAACCTCGTGAGGAACATCAAGAAAAAGATGCGAGAGCTGGCCAGATCTACGAAAAACTAAATGAATACTGATGTAATGGGCTTTTTTGATGGTCAATAAACAATGTAAATGAATTTGAGTTGCAAAATAAATAAAACATATTTAAATACAGCAATTTTTAGGTGTACTCACAATTAACGATACAATCTTTAGCTACTCTACACACTTAGAAATTATGAATTTTACACGAGACGTAATTCCTGTTTGTAAACAGTCGGGGAACGTAAGTAAAGATTTCGTGTAAAATTGTGTCTTCTGAGACTGACAAATACGCAATTCGACAAATGATGTGTTTGGTTGAATTTATTTTCTCATCGCTTTCAACTCATTCTTATGTGCTAAAGGACGCTTGCATGTGTCGGTCTCAGGGGACAGAAATTTACATGACATTTTGGTAGTGTGTAGCTGATATCCATTCTGGTCCCAGCGCCGGATTTCGAATGAGAAATTGCCAAGTAGTTCAAGAAAGACGGCGCTCAATTTCGTGCAAAATTCAAAGGTGTCGAATTGCGATGAACGGCAGAATATGGTGGGGAAATCACGTGCAGGGAAGCTCTACACCCAGCTGTTCGCCAAACCGCAGTCTCGATATAAATGAGCAGACTTTCGGCAACTTCCAGGGTTCCTGTTCTTTACTGCCGATCAGAAGTTCGATGTTCCTGAGGACGTTAGGAAGCAGACGATGTCAAAGTTGCCAAAAATACGTATGATTCGGTCAGCAATTTTCTCGTGTGGAAAGCGGAGCACCCCCATGGTGAAAACCGGGACGGTCTATGGGCAGATATACCTGAAGGAATGCCTTCAAAAGTGTCTACTTTCACTTCTGATGTCACACGATGGTCCTACGCTTTTCTGGGCAGATTTGGCCTCGTGTCATTACTCGAAAGATATTTTGAAGTCTGGTTAGTCTGGCTAAGGAGGTAAATTTCGTGCCGAAGCATCTTAATCCCCCGAACGGATCTGCGGCCAATTGAGAAATACTGGGCCATCATGAAGCTTCGTATACTTTCTAAGAAAGTGAACTCGGAGGAAGATATGAAGAAAAAATTGATTTCGACACAAAAAACAATTGGCCAATTGTTGTACAAGATCTTATGAGTAGTGTTAGAGGCAAGGGGTGTCTCACATGGATTCAATAAATTTTATTTGTTGAAATCAATATAAATTCCTGAAAGTAACTGAATCAATTTAAATTCCCCGCAAATCGAATTGAATCAGCATCAGTTAAATCAGTTAACACGTACGTCCCCAACCCCTCTGAGAAAGAAAAATTCAAATTTAAAATTAATGATACTCCATCGTTAGCCATGGGATTTTGATGCGGTTTTTTGCAATAGATCACAAAATTGTGTATTTATTCTTTTTACCTCTCTTGCAAAAGATCGCTTGGAAAATCGACTTTTGATCCGAGGCCCGGTGGACCGAGTGTTATATGCCATTCGACTTAGCTAGTCAAGATCGCATTTTTCGGGTGTTATTAATCAGCTTCTGGAAGGTAAACAATAACAAAATTTCATCAGCATGCTTTCTGCGACGCAGCAAACATGGGAAAATAAATTTTACGTATAAATTGACAACACTAACTGAAATTTATCACTTCGAAAATGCAAAGTGGCAGTGGGTCTTTCTAACGAGCCAGGACGCAGGATCTTTTAGCCTTCCCGGGCCTTGAATCAACGCTGTTCCAAGCAATCTATTTTTATTGTAGAAATGTATGGTAAAAATCGCATCACTCTAGAACGAACGTGATGCACAACTCTTCATATATTCCGGATATTCCAGATGACCCGGAAGACCATGCAATGGCCTGTCGAAACCACAAATGGGTTACTACAGTGAATTCATTCTCACATTACACGTAAAGTTATTTGAAAATAAAAACCAAAATTTATTCCAAGCCGACCAGCCCCACCGCGGTCGCTGACCATGGGAGATAATTTTAAGAACTGTGAGAAACGATCCCAAAACCAGCACAAGGCGAGTTGCAGCTCAGTTACCGGTCTCTCACTGGAGCGTGTGGAACGTTTTAAACAAAAAAAATATGCATCCGTTTCATACGCTGCAAGTTCAGGAGCTTCTGGAAAGAGATAAAACACTCCGGCTTGAGTTCAGCAGGATTATGACAGCGAAAATGGATGAGGATGCATTTTTCTCGAAAAGCATTCTTTGGACGGACGAGTGCACCTTTACCCGTGCAGGATACTTCAATACCCACAATGACCACACGTGGGCAATTGAAAACCCAAGAGTGGTCAAAGAAACAAGAACACAGTACCGGTTTTTCGTTAATGTATGGGCCGGTATAATTGACCGACAGCATACATTATCGAAGGTTAGCTAAACAGTGTGAAGTATTTGGAATTTTTAGAGAACGAGCTTCCAATCTTGCTGGAGGATGTCCCACTTGCTGTGAGACGGCGCTTGGTGTTTCAACAGGACGGAGCCCCACCTCATTCCACAAATGTGGTTAGACATTTTCTGAACCGTGTATTGGACGGAATGGGCCCCAAGGAGTCCGGATTTGACTCCCATGGACTTCTTTTTAAGGGGGTGCATGATGGATGAGGTGTATTCGGTGACAATCAATACTCGCAAACAGCTAATTGACCAAATTTTTATTCGGATTTATTTTGAGTCCTTTCGTCTGTTTTTTTCAATTGTCTGTTTGTTATTTTATTGGTCAGTGTTACGTTTGAAAGTTTCATACGGTGTTTGGTAATTTCTTCAGTCTTTTGTAGTTCAGTCCGCAAAGTGTGTCATTTATGTGCTGTGAGAGTCTTCCGAAGCAGTTTTCGCGAACCAAAAATAAGAAGCTATTGTATTGTTCCTTGTGCGTTAGAATGATATAACTTAACTCCTTTTGAAACATTTCACCAACCGTGCAAGGATCATGTCGTCTATAGAGATACTGTTGACACTGCCTCAAAAGGTGTTACATTTTCAAGTTTGCTTTCCCTTTCTCTCATTCATGTTCATGTCAACTGTTTTGTATGGTGTCGTGTCGACTTTTTGTCTGCTTGTTATTTAGTTCGTCAGTGTTACGTTTATAAGTTTAATAAGGTGTTTTACTTATCTTTGTTTTTCTTTGTTATTTCTTCATGATTTCTGCAGTCTTTTGTAGTTTGCGAATTTCTTCATCTTCTGTTTGTCTGGAGCCGCTTCGTGCCATTCTGTGATATGAATTCCACTCCTCTCAATATTTTAACATATGCAGTTTTGCCATGAATATGCTTTATATTCTGGGGCTGTTTTTAGTATACTTCCATGATCACATCTACTTGATAATGTATCGAAAATAGTTCTGGCAGTTCTAATATTCTTGTAAATGGTTCTGTTGTTAAGCCAATTCGATGCAATATGTGGATTTTCTCTTCCTACTACGACGTTCTTATTTGCGAGGTCGTGATATGAATAGTTTGTTTGGCTTTCATCTTCTGTTTGCATTGCCGGTGCACACTCTAAGGGCTGCGTATTCTTCAAAACTAGAATGTTCCTAGAATTAAATAAGCAAAATCACTTCACGTTAAAAGACCTAAAGGGCGATACGGTCAAAATTTGGTCAATATCAACTTGGTGTATTTCTTTCAATTTTGCATTTAAAAAACCTGAACACCCCTCATTTTGAAGGTGTGTGTGTGTAGAATGTTGCTCCTATTTTGATTTTGGAATTCACTCTTCAGTTGTCAAAATGCCGTCCAAGCAAGAAGAGCAGCGTATCAAAATTTTGCTCGCGCATCGCGAAAATCCGAGCTACTCGCACGCAAAGTTGGCAAAATCGCTAAAAGTTGCCAAATCAACCGTTACAAATGTAATTAAAGTGTTTGGGGAACGTTTGTCGACAGCCAGGAAGTCTGGATCGGGGGGAAATCGAAAACCGGAAGCCGCTGAGACGACAAAGAGAGTTGCCGGTAGTTTCAAGCGAAACCCTAACCTATCTCTCCGAGATGCCGCAAATAAGCTGGGTGTATCGTCTACAACCGTGCATCGAGCCAAAAAACGAGCCGGACTATCGACTTACAAGAAGGTAGTGAATTCCAAATCGCAATGATAAACAAAATACGACGGCCAAAGCGCGATCCCGGAGGCTGTACACGACAATGCTGACGAAGTTTGACTGCGTGGTAATGGACGACGAAACCTACGTCAAAGCCGACTACAAGCAGCTTCCGGGACAGGAGTTTTATACGGCAAAAGGAAGGGGAAAGGTAGCAGATATTTTCAAGCACACAAAACTGTCAAAGTTCGCAAAGAAATACCTGGTTTGGCAAGCCATCTGTACCTGTGTTGGGGGGAAACTTTCGGGTTCTTACAAGCCTTACACCGTATTTTTCCGTGTGTTTCAATGCTGTAAGCTAAGCTTGTATTTAGTTTAGTGCATGGATGTAATATACAAAATAACACTTACATCGGTCACCCTAGCTTGTTTGCTGTCCCCAACAATTCATAGATTCCTCAATTCACTAAAAATATATGCACCACCTAATAGAGGTAATAATTAATTAGCTATAATAAATCTATCTCCACTTTTCATCAAATACGTACAATATTTTTTAACCAAACTTTCTATTCCACTTCTGTCTATCACTGCCTATTATTTCTTTTCTAATTCACTCCTGCCTATCACTGTCTATTATTTCATTTGACGTCTACACTATCTCTCCTCATACGTCTGTTCATACTCCGTTGTCTTGCTGTCATTCGTTGTCTTCGATCGTAGAGTTTGTACGGATAGACCGGCGCGCTCCGCAATACTTCCCCGACCCGTAAGGCAGGTTAGGGTATCTCCGGTCCGGCGTTACCATCAGCCATATCCAACCGCGCCAACTTCGTCACTGGACGATGAACCATGCCGTCAATAGTCTGCACTACGGCATCACGTACACGTCCATCACGGCCAACAATGACTTCGACAACACGCCCTCTGAACCATCCGTTACGAATTTTCTCATCCACGATGATGACCAAATCGCCGACCTCAATAGACTTCACCTCCTCAAACCACTTTGTACGACGGGCGATGGTCGGAAGATACTCTCGTACCCACCTTCGCCAGAATTGGTCGACCATGGCTCGGCATAGGTTCCAGTCGTTTCGACTAGCTAGTTGTGGATTCACCAACATCCTCGGAGTCTGTGTTACACCACTGGAGCTTAGTAGAAGGAAATGATTCGGCGTCAGTGCTTCCTGCTGCGCCGTCTCCAAAGGAATGTAGGTTAGTGGCCTCGAATTCACTACACTCTCTGCTTCCACCAGCACCGTTGCCAGCGTTTCTTCGTTCGGTGTCCGTAGAGTGTCCATCGCAGCAAGTGCGGTCTTAACCGAGCGGACAAGGCGCTCCCAGGCACCACCCATGTGGGGCGCTCCCGGAGGATTAAATATCCACTTTGTGTTGGCGTTAGTAAACGTTTCGGCTAACTGGCGATCGATCTCGTTCATCTCCTGCTTCAGCTCGTTACTTGCTCCCACGAAGTTTGTGCCTCTATCGCTGCGTATCTCCACGGGAGCTCCTCTGCGTCCGATGAAACGCCTTATCGCCATCTTACACGACTCAGCGGAAAGCGTATGGACGACCTCAAGGTGTACCGCGCGGGTCGTCATGCACGTGAATAGTGCGACCCATCGTTTGGCGGTGCAACGGTTCACTCTCACGGCGATTGGTCCAAAGTAATCGACGCCTACGTATGAGAACGGACGCACATACGCTTGCAACCTAGCTGCAGGCAGCGGCGCCATTCGCGGTATAGCTGGAACTGGTTTTTTCACCTTGCACCTTGTACATTTCTTCGCTACCTTGCGCACGATCGATCTGAGCTGGGAGATGTGGAAACGCTGTCTTATCTCATTCACGACTGTTTCGCCATTAGCGTGTAGGTACTTCCCATGATACCAGTCAATGAGCAGCCATGTGCCCAAATGCTCCTTTGGCAAAATGATAGGAAATTTGGTATCGTACGAGGCAAATACTGCGGCCGCGATCCGACTGTCTGAACGGAGAATCCCAGATTCATCTAGGTACGGTGATAGATTGCGAATAGTACTGTTTTTCTCCAGCCGCTGCTGTTCCTGTAGCTGCTTGCCCTTGTTATGCAAAAGTGTCGTCAATTCATCTGGATAACGCTCGCGCTGGATCCAACGATATATTGTGGTTTCGGCGTTGCCCAACTCTTCTTGCGAAAGCGGTCCGGTCAATCGTGATTTCTTGGTCGCTGTCCGCCGCAAGTTCTGCGAGTATCGATGAACGTAGCCTATAGCTCGGATCAAACGTGTCCACCTTGAAAACCTTTCCCATGCCACGAATTGTAACGCAATCACCTTACAATGCACCATGCAGGATCTTAGTTCTTCGTGGGTCTTCTCTTCGATTGGGTTCCCGCTCCATGTCCACTGATCTTCCGGCAGATACAGATTCTCCTCGCCGCGAAACCAACGGCTATTTGATGAAAGGCAGGGACCCTTCCCCCACTTTGTGGCTTCATCTGCCACATTCTTCTTAGTAGATATCCAGTGCCATTGCTCTGGTTTTGACTTCGATACAATTTCTCCAACTCTGCAAGCGACGAACTGCCTATAGTTGCGATGGTCGGAGTTTATCCAGGCTAGCACCGTCTTCGAGTCGCTCCAGAAGAAGACTTTATCGATTTTCAAAGAGTGTCCGTTGAGTATGGTTGTAGAGAAGCGAACCCCGATAACTGCTTTGCGGCCATCAACTCTAGTCGCGGAATAGATTGCGCCTTTAGTGGAGCGACCTTTGATTTCCCTCCTACTAGCGCTACTTCAATTCCCTCGGGAAACACTGCCCTCAGATACCCAACGCACGCGTATGCTTCTTCACTCGCGTCTACGTAGACATGCAGCTGTAGTGAAAGAATATCATTTACCGAATGTTTGGGGAAATAGCAGCGTGGTATGTGTATTTCCTCCAAGTAGCGAAACAGTTCAGTCCACCACATCACAGAAAATGCGAATTTTGGACGGCTTCTTGGGGTTGATAACCACACCTAAGGGTAGATACCATGTGTGCCTTGGATCCGAGCCATCGAGTTCCTTTTGCGTCGCCTTATGGATGTATCCTTTCACCTGATACTCAGACATTTGTCTCCTCACGCTTTCTCCGATAACAGGGTCGTTCTGGATACGCCTTTCTAGACACTGCAATCGCTGAACTGCTATTTGATAGCTGTCCGGGAACTCGAAACAGTCGTACTTCCATAAAAGTCCAGTTTGGAAACGATTTCCGTGGTCTCCCGTAAGATCCGATTCGTGGTCTCCCGTAAGATCCGATTTGCTCGCTGAACCTCTCCTGACTCTGGGCGCGTTCCTTCCATTACTCCTAGGCTGTCTACCGAAAAGAACTGCTCCACGAGGTCGTGAAGCGTTTGATCGGTCTCCTGGCATTCGCAAAGGTGGAAAGTGTGAACTCTGACCTCGGTTCTATCTTGACTGGATCCGTAAACCGTCCATCCCAATCGTGTCTTCGCTGCAATGGGTTCTCCTGGTTGACCATCACGTAGCTTCATCGTAGATGTTACGTGCGCATTATCATTCCCGATGAGGATGCGAGGCTGCACGTTCTCGTAATCGTCGACCGGTAAACCTCTCAGATATGGGAATGACTTCACCAACTCCGCATACCGTAATGACTGCCTGGGTAAGTCCAACTTGCTCACTGTGCGCACGTCAGACAAGGTGTGTCTCGTCGAGCTCGTACGTCCTGCGATCTCCAAACCGACACGTGCTGAATTAGCCTCTGTCCTCTTCACATTCGACGTCCACTGCAGGCACAATGGTTGACTTTCTCCTACGACATCTAGCTGTTTTACGACCTCTTCGTCGACCAGTGTTTTCTCCGACCCGTCGTCCAAGAAGGCATATACGGATATAGAACGGTTGTTCCCGTATAGCGTTACAGGAATGATCCGAAACAGCGTTGTTTTCCCAGTGAAATGGTGATTTGTGGCGACCTTGGAACTACTCGGCTTTGGTTCTGCAGATTCTTGCAAGATTTCGCCTCTATCCACCTTGGCATGGTCTCCTATTGGATTTCTATCCCATTTACCTCGCTTGACCTCATCTCCATTCTCCTTGGTGTCCCGTTGTTCCTCCTTCGAGTGCAGCAACGGATGATGACGTCGCTGGCACCCGTCGACATCGCATTGTTTGCGAATCTTGCAAGGCCTTCTTCCATGTGCGCCAAAACATAGGCGACACAAGCTAAGCTGTTGTATCGTCTTCCAACGTTCCTCGACGGCCTTTTTACGGAATTCTGAACAATCTTTAACCCGGTGCTCCGGGTTCTTGCAAATTAGGCATACCGGATTTGATAAGCGGGCGGCACCTCGTACTGGTTCCACTGCTGTCGGCATCGGTGTCGAGTTATCGTATGTGTGAGTTCCGCAGAAATTCTTATCTTTACCGGTCTTCTCCTTCGCCGACCGCTGCTGGGGTGATTGCTGCTGTCTTGGGTCATACTGTAGTGTTACGTCGGTTGCTGCCCGCACCAATGTCTGCATGTACTGGGCAAACGAACGGATATTGACTTCTCCGCACCGTTGCTTGTACAGAGACCAGTCAAGTTTCATATGTGCTGGAAGCTTCTCTACCAACTCGAATAGAAGCATCGGGTTGTTGAGATGCGCTTCATGTCTCCCGGCTTCCAGATGGTCACTGAGATTCTGCACTGCCATGCCAAAACCGATTAATAAATCGAGCCTGTCTTGCTTCGGTGCTGGTACTCCTCGAATCTTCTGCAGCAACGCGTGGATCAGCAACTCCGGCCTTCCATACAGTGTCTCCAACGTATAAAGAACATGCGGAACACCCGCTGGCAAAAGCAGTCGACTCCGTACTGATTCTAGTGCATGTCCTTTGAGGCACCGCTGTAGTCTCGCCAGATTTTCTGCGTCTGTAAATCCGCACGCCTCAGTGGAATTAGCGTATGCACTAATAAATAGCGGCCAATCCTCCGGATTACCGGAAAACGTTGGTAGCTCTTTTGCCATCACATGCCTAGCTGCCAATTGTTGTGGTGTTGGTCCACAATATACAGGGATCTGAAGGACAGGAGGTTGTTCAGGTGGCAACTGTAATGCTGAACTGCATCGTTGTTCCGATCGATCTCTCTGCCGTGCTGGTTGGCCACCTAGTTGCCCTCGTCCGGGTTGAGCATAAAATGATTCCCTCGGAGGCAACCCTCCTAATAGGTCTGCCACTGACAACAATCCCCTACTACGATTTACACTGTTTCGATTAACTTCGTTTGACACGGACGACTGCGCGGCGGCTTGAGAACTTGAATTTACGGTTTGTGAAATTACCGGCGGATTGTTCACGGAGGCCTGACTGAGAGGCAAAAGCATGTCAACAGTAGAGACAGAGGGTGTCTGTAAACTTTGAGACGGTAATTGCTCTAAGTTAGTTTTATGCCTACTTATGCTAGTCCCTAATGTAGCCGGGGGAGGCGGATTGCTTAGCGTGTATCTACCAGCTGTCGATAATATGGTGCTTCCTGTACGACCAATTATTCCTCCTAACGTTGGCTCGCATCCTGATTGCCCTAACGAAATACCTGTCATCGCATCTTCCAAAACTTCATGAATGCTAGGTGGCTGGTGATTATTGCCACGCCCAGATCGTGTAGTTCCGGTCGCTGACGTTGCTTCGTTGCCGGTCGGGTCAATCGGTGGAACCTGCTCCGTCGAGGCCACCATCGTTGAATTGAAAGCTCTCCACTTACGTACCTTGCTGTTCGAACTTTGCTCGGACGCAACGCTACCGATGTCGTCTCCTTCCCCCTCCTCGTGTGCGATTATTTCCCGCAGACGGAATGATTCGTTCATTACCGTCTCTTCCATTTGCAACTCCAGTTGCTGAAGTTCCGCTTCCTCTTGCGCCTTCTTCTGTTGCATCAGCAACTCTGCCGCCTTGTGCTTGCGCTCTTGTTCCCGCCGTTGGAGTTCTAGACGCTTCACTGCCAGAGCTTTCTGAGCCTCGAGTTTCTCGAGCTCTAAACGTGCTTTGGCTGCCCTGCTGGAACAAGAAGAACTCACGCTTTTCGCCTCCTTACTGGTTGTTTTGACTACCGGTATTTGCGCTGACGGTCGCTGGCACTCTGGACAAGTGAACACTCGGTCAGGCTCGGCGATACTATCGTTGACGCCCACACATTCAAAATGCCACCAAGAGCCACAATGGCAGCAACAGACCATCCGATCGTTGTCGGTCTCTTTGCACGCTTTGCAGTGGCCTTTGGCACTTCGTGTACTTCTCGGCATTGTTGTTAACACGCATATATCGATCCGGTGCGAATTTAAACGATCTTACAGATTTGTTGGGGGGAAACTTTCGGGGTTCTCACAAGCCTTACACCGTATTTTTCCGTGTGTTTCAATGCTGTAAGCTAAGCTTGTATTTAGTTTAGTGCATGGATGTAATATACAAAATAACACTTACATCGGTCACCCTAGCTTGTTTGCTGTCCCCAACAATTCATAGATTCCTCAATTCACTAAAAATATATGCACCACCTAATAGAGGTAATAATTAATTAGCTATAATAAATCTATCTCCACTTTTCATCAAATACGTACAATATTTTTTAACCAAACTTTCTATTCCACTTCTGTCTATCACTGCCTATTATTTCTTTTCTAATTCACTCCTGCCTATCACTGTCTATTATTTCATTTGACGTCTACACTATCTCTCCTCATACGTCTGTTCTGTGTCTGGGCAAAAGTGTATGTATGCTTATTCATAGATGGCTATCTTGTCTCGTCGCTTCATCCTCCTTGAATTTGTGTATCGCTTTGTCCGAAAGTGCCTACACACTCACGTTCTCGACTAGGTGAGCAACCTTACTTCGGCTGGGGTGGGTTGGTCGAAAAAAAAAAAAGATTAGGCTTCAGCTTGTTGAATTCACTCTTCTTCAACCCTTCGGAATCCTTGCACTTGGGGAAAGAAGGAGGAAAAAGTACACCGACAAAGCCCGAAACATCCTCGCAACCCCTAATTCGAAATGTACACTTACAATCTCCGGTGGAATGCTCGGCAACCATGGATGGGAAAGGCAAAATGGTAAGATCATAAGAACGACACAACGAAAAAAAAGTTACCTTTTACCTTGATGAAGGCGTGAATTGGCTTCCTGACCCGTGTCCTTCTGCACCAATTCAGCCACCCTTCAACCAAGGAGGGAGATGAAAGGTTCCACGAAGCCCCACCACAACCTAACTCAAACCTGAACGACTCTTGCCTCGGATTCGGAGAATCAGTCTTGAATTAAGGAACGAAGCAACACGAGCAGAGCCAACGAAAGAAAGAAAAAAAAAACTGAGGCGACGAGTTGCTAAAAGCAACGAGTTACCCTCCCCGACCAACCGGCACGGAACGCGAGCAATGAAGTGGCTACGTAAGAAATACAAAAGACTGAGAAATGGGCTTCGGATTCCTGGAAGCATCTAACAACAGTCGGAAAAAGAAGTACTCCACCACCCCATTCCGTTCCACTCCCGTTGATTTGCGCTCAGGCAATCAACTCCAGCTTCGTGATCGAGGATCGAGGGATGGGGTAGGTGCGTGTGTGTGTGTGTGCAAAACAAGGACCAAAAAGGATGAGCAGCAAGAAGGAGAAAAAAAAGAGCTGACAAGAATCTTTTTCGATGGCAGCGCAGGGATTCGATGAATAATAAAATGAAGGAAAACGTACAGGACCTAATGAATAAATAAGCAAGAATCCAATGAATCCATTTAAGGATAAATGGAATATGAAATCTTGATAGCCGGATCGAGTATGTGTGGAGTTTTTCGTTGGTTGGACCTGAGTTGTGCGATTTTCGTGGAAAAATGAGGAACTAACTGCCGCAGAAAAGATATCATCGCATGATTGGTATGCTGTGTCCGTCCTTATGAGCAAATAAATTGTCCCGGGATGGTGGTTTCGGATGTAATAATTGGCCGGGTATTGATAATTTTGTATCCATGTTGAAAGCAATACTAAATTCGTTTAGTTTTTTCGAAGAGGAAGAGTCCTCCTATCCGATGGGCTTACATGCACTTTGTGTCACGAGATATTTACGGAAGAAGTCATCGTTTACGTTTATCAGTTTATCAGAGCACTAATGAAAAATATTTGTCAAATTGTGTGTTTGCCAGAAAATTGCACATCAATTCAGCTCGCTAGGTCACTGATTTTTAGCGATAAATGAGCATACTTTTGGTGCCGTGTTTAGCCTTTCATAATCTGTACTTGGATAATGCGGGTAAAAATTGATATGGCGTTCCTTAATAAGATTCAGGTGATGATAGATCATCATCGAATGGAAAGCGACCTGTGGATTATTTGTACACTACCAAGCTGACGATGATGGCCCTTGCGCTGAACTGGCCGGCTTGACGTGCCGCAAGGGCTCAGTAGGGATCAAGACCCGAAGCTAAGAGTCAGTTCCATTGTGGTTATATCACATTTATTAGCAGAGCAGCACATCGAAATTTTAGGTTCATTATTCTTTATATGCTATACAATTTCAGATCATCCATGGATATCCCAAGTTTTGTAAAATAATTTTAAATCAATTTTTTTTCTCGCAGCTACATTGTCTAAACTTTCAGGTCCACAAATGGAATTGTTATTATCATTCCTATATTCATTCAATATATTATTTGTCATTATAATATTCATTCGCTATATTTATTATAATTATAATATTAATTCACTATATTTTATACATTACTATATGACATTAAATATATATTGGGAAGGGAGGGAGCATCAGGGTATCACTCAAGCTGGAATTGGACAATGGAGTGGTATGACAACCGGCGTCTAGGAGGGAACAAACAGTATCATTTTCTTTATCCTACCGATTCGATTGTGGTGCTGTGAATTCTACTCCAACAGTTTCAGTGAGAGTGACGCGCCCTTCTTAACAAGCCATCCCGTAGAAAGCTTAATGAGTATTGCGAATTGGGTTATTCTATTTGTTGGATCGTATCGTTGGAAGGAGATTCTTATGTTCACGCGGGTTTCGCGTAAGTGTCTCTGCTTACGGGTCCGCCCCACCGTTTTTGGCCCTTCATACAGCGTTACTGTGAATGCAAATCGGTAACTCAATTTGATCTTGCTATTAAGTGGAGCTGCATACATGACAAGGTCTTAGAAGGGATGGTGGCTACCTTACATACTACCAAGCTGACGATGATGGTGCGTTGAAGGAGTTCTCATTTTACTCTTAACGACAGCATTTGATTCTTATTCGGAGCAAATCACTCGATAGTTTGTTTTGCGACAAACGCTGTTGTATATGTAGATTCTGTAAGGGGAAATTCGTAGAAACTATTGAACTATTAAAATAATCTTGCTAAACTAAACTTGCTGAAATAAAATTCCAGTGGGATGATTTAAGACGTTAATGGTGATTTTCCGAGGAAGCACGTTTCCGGTAAGTTGAATTGGAGGTTTAAATTTATATGCTTCCCTTCGATGATACATATTCATTTAGGGAATCCGGAGGATTTGTTATAGGCAATATACAATCATTATCAATCTTGTATCCGTTCAATTATATTCCAATGAAATTAAACTAATCTATTGTAGTACTAGAGCAAATCTGTCTAGTTTTCCTCATCTCTGTATCCAACGATCGCCCTCGCGATTGTAGGTAAGATTTTCGAACGATCGTCCTAGCAATCGTAAACATTCCGTTGTCATAGATCATAAGTCACCCCCACAAAACCACCGCCGAAAGACTCATATAAGGAATACACATGAGCCAGATCAGAGATAGTCTGAAATAAACTTGAAAGGGCCGGTTCATAAACCACGTAGACTCATTTTTGAAAATCTCAGACCCCCCCCCCCCCCCCTCGTAGACTTTTCTCCATACATGTTTTTGAAATTTTGTATCAAGCGTAGACTTTGGTCATCTATGACCACTAACAGTCCATCGGTTATAGGCTTCACCTCGCCACACCACTTCGGTCGCTTCGTCAGAGTTGGGAGGTACTCTCTAATCCACCTCTTCCAAAACACGTCGAGCTGATGCTGCACTTGGTTCCACGATGAGCGTAGAGCCTCTGCTGGATCTGTTGCTTCGACTGCTGGTTGCCGTACTCCACTTGAGTTGCCCAACAGTAACTTAAGCGTCTCAGATTCTCCCGACGCCAGCGGCAGATATGTCAATGGACGGCTGTTGACATCTGCTTCGGCCTCAACCATAAATGTCTCCAAAGCGCCGTCGTCTAACTTGGGGTTGTTGTTGTAGGCTGTTACGACAGCAGTTTCGATCGAGCGCACCATCCTCTCCCAAGCTCCACCCATGTGTGGAGTTCCGGGAGGGTTAAGGTAACGGCCATCTGCTCAACTTGCTCTTTCAAAAGTCTGCTTACTTCTTGGAAATTAGTACCATTATCGGAATAGATTTCCGCAGGTGATCCTCGTCTGCAGATGAATCGCCGGATGCACTTCACGCAGGATTCCGTCGATAGGTGGTGAGCCACTTCAAAGGGGGAACCGCCCTTATCGTTAAACAAGTAAACAGGGCGATCCAGCGTTTCGCATTGCGTCTACCAACATAAATCTAGGCCAGTATATGTAAACGGACGTACAAATGATGCCATCCTTTCCAAAGGCAACGGTGCCATGAGGGGAATCTTGGGCAAGCACATTTAGATCCGACACCATCGCTACACTGGTTACCGCTGTCCTTAGCCTTGGGATGTAATATTGCTGGTGAACCTTGGTTACAATAGTTTCCGAGTTGCCGTGTAGATATCTACGATGGTAGCTGTCTAGTAGCAGATCAGTGAACGTGTCCTTCCTAGGAAGTATCACTGGAAACTCCATTCCCTCCTCGATGTTTGGTGCCGCTCCAAATCTGCTATCTACTCGAAGAATGTCTTCTTCGACCAGGATTGGACACAGCTGATGGAGAGCACTGGTTTTCTCCAAAGGCATCTGCTCGTTTTCGATGCCAATTTATTCCGTTTGAGGACCACTATCTCATCCGGAAAGCATTGCAGTTGCGCCTCTCGGATAAGAAAATTTTCCATCCTCTTGAGTTCTTCTGATTAAGCGGTCCTGCTGATCGCTCGTGTCTGGAAGTCTTCTTCTTGAGGTTTTTAACAAATCGAAATACGTAAGCGACCAAACGCACAGCTTTAGATAACCGAGAAAAATGTTCCAGTTCCCCTAGACGCTCCGGAGTTTGTATCGCCTGCACCACATAGTAAGGACGTAGTTCTTCTTCCGTGTGTGGCGTAGATATTCTCTGCGTTGGCCATTCTGATTCTGACAACCGCAGAAATGGTGGACCGCTAAACCAGACACTGCAGTTAGATCTGGACCGTTTCCCCACTTGGTCGCAATGTCCGCCGGATTTTGCTTGGATGGAACCCAGCACCAATTCTGCACGTCGGTTATCGTCAACAGTTCTCGAACCATGCATGCGACGAATTGTTTGTATCGTCGATGATCACACCGTTCGCAGGAAAAAACGGTCACTAAATCGCTCCAGAACACCTTTCTTACGATGCGCAGTGTGATTTTCTTCGACGAACTGCGATAGTCGAGCTCCAAGCACGGCTGCCATCAACTCTAAGCGAGGAATCGATTGTGTCTTCAGTGGGGTCACCTTCGTCTTTGCAGTTACAAGAACACACTCTTGGGATCCATCAGTGCTCCAAGTCCGAAAATATGTTGCTGCACAGTACGCAGATTCACTGGCGTCTACGAACATGTGAAGCTGTAGATCACGATACCGCTCCTTGGTAGCACCGGGGAAATAGCATCGTGGAACTTGGAGGCTTTTAACATCTTCAAATAAACCCGTCCAGTTTTTCCACCTTCTATAAAGATCTTCGTTTATCTTCTCGTCCCAGTGTATTCCCTCTCTCCATACTTCTTGGCCTTTCCATGCACTATGAACAGACTTAGTAGGCCCAGCGGATCAAAGAGTGACTTCAAGCATTTCAGCATTTGCCTTCTCGTGGGATGTTCGTCGCTGTTGATCAATTTAGCGAGCTCCTGCTTTATCTCGGTTGAGAAACTGAAGGCATCTTCTTGTGTCATCCACAGAAGTCCGAGTACCCTTTCAAAGTTGGGCTGTTTATCTGCCAATGCCTTATCTCCGCCAGGCTTGGTTTCACCTAATGCTCTCGAGACGTCGCTGCTATTTGAGAGCCAGTTTCTCAACTCGAAACCACCTTGTTTGTGGATGAAACGCATTTCTTGGGACACCTTGATTGCTTCCTCCAACGAGTCGTTGACGTAATGGTTCTCCACAATACCTGCAACAGCTCGGGGATACATCTCTTTGAACTCATTTGCGTTTTTGTTCTGAATGTTAGGAGCTGACGCAACGCCGAATGTCACAACATCCATCACATACAGCACTGGAGAAAGGAAGGGGTCGTTGCGCCAAATGAAGCGCTGGGAGTGACGATCTTCTTTGCATTTATAAATTTGGTGGCACATTTCCTTTATGTCAGAAAGGACACCCACCTTGAACTGACGAAAGCGTAACAGGACACCTGGAAGCGATATCAATTGATCGGGTCTCTTTAGAGGTACAGAGTTGAGGGAGATCCCGTTTACAGCCGCCTTAGCGTTCCAAATTATGCGGACCTTTCCTGGCTTTCGAGGGTTCATTACTGCCCCTAGCGGCAAGTACCATACACGCCGCATATCGGCGCGAGATAGTTCATCTTCGGTTGCTGGATGAGAGTAGCCTTATGCCATAAAGTCGTTAAGCATAAAGTCATTTGACATAACAATAACTTGAGCTAAGTGGTCATTTGGCATAATGCCGTTTGGCACAATGATCATTTGGCATAACACTCTTGAAATAACACAGAATCCAAGTGGTCATTTGGCATAATGTCATGGGCATAGGCATTTCTCCATAGTAATATTTCCATCTTTTTAAATGGGCTGTTCTTCAAAATATGGCATTCATAGGTTTCAGGGTTAAAATTGAAAATTGAATATCAAATGTTTTCTTCTATGATTGGATTGATTGAATGTTTTAGTTAGTTGTGTTTGGCATAATTCATTCGAACCAACTTAAACGCAATAGTCACAAATAGTATTGTAATCTGCCTTCTTTATTAATTAGGCTGTTCTTAAAAAAATCTTAAAATATTTCACAATATATAGTTATTATAGTAACTAATTTATTTTCCCCCAAAATTTCAATATGTGTACCAAAACCATAATTCCAAATGAAAGTGGTTAATTGCCTAGAAATTGTTCCAATTTTCTAATATTTATGCAAAACTGTCATTATGCCAAATGTTTCTGTTGAAACGTTAATTTACAGATTTTCAATGCAAATAATCTTTCTCAAACTGTTTGGTGCCAATTCCAAATGGTCGTTATGCCAAAAGACATTTATACCAATTGAATTTCGAATGTCTAAGCTATGCCAAATTACAATTATGCCCACTGAACCTGAAGCAGCTTTCATTTTCCGATATTGAAGCCATAATATTTTTAAGTTTTTCTTTGATTTTATGATTTGAGAATCTAACACGGATGTCACACACATCCCTCGACGCGGGGGCTTGAAAAACCACAACTTGTTAAATTTTCGATAAACTTGGGCTTAAACCTCATTTCGACTTTGAGAGTTTTGGTGGATTGTCAGCAATGTGGCACCAGCATCCAGGCACCAGTCGCTTCGGAACCATGAACAGTTTTGCTTAGACACAATGGAAAATTTGCTGCAGTTCATACATCACTACCAAGGAATAGGGACACATATTTGATCGAGGGCTGGAAAATCGATTGAAAACTTTCGAGATATTTCAGAACATTCGTTTAAAAATGGAGTTCACCGTTGAGGGTTCTTGGTTTCTTATCAGTAGCCGAGTACTTTCTTCGTTTGATGGTACCATTGCAGAATGGCTATCGTTCCTAGATTACTTCAAGAGTTTTATAACTTCCTAGCTGACTTACCTACCTGGTTGGCTCATTAACGATGGAAGCGAAACAAATCGTTGAGTCAATTGCGGATACTTCTGCAAATTATTCGGTTCCTTGGGAGTTGCTCCGAAAACGTTACGACAATAATAAGCACGTTGTCAAAACACTTGATGCGCTTTTCTTGATTGACTCTCAAACGAGATTGCTGCGATTCGCTCGTTCGTTTGATTGACAGTTTTGAACGGAATCTGAAAATGATTCAAAGGATAGATATTAATCCGGAAGGCTGGAGTATTATTTTAACTTACATGGTTTACGCACAATTGGATTCGTCAACTCTCAAGCAATGGGACAGCCAGCAACGGTCTTTCAATCGATAACGCCAATCAAATCTCGTGTCATCAATCCAACAAGGACGGTCCGCGTCCAGAAATCAAAATTCAGCTACGTCCACTCTGTAATTTTGCTCTTCTAAACCATGCCCATTTTGCAACTAGCCATTACATTCGGTTTTCAAATACGATATATTTCGCAATTGATCTGTTGCAGAAAGGTTCGAAATAGTAAAAAAAAGATTCTTTGTATCCGCCAACAACCGGTTGTTCCAGTTCCTGTCACCCCACCGTCGGTCAGCTACTGTTCCAACTTCCTTGACCTGAGCAAGTTTTTGTAACTAACAGGCTGCCGTTTAAATAAACTACAATTACTACTTACTTGGTTGCAAACATCGGCAAGGTTCCATACTGCAGTCATACTGCAGACAGCTTCAGTCAAAATCATCGATTCCAGAGACTCCTTGATCCAGCATCGCAGCTTACAAGAACGGAAGATTAATGATCATCGTATCATCGAGGTTCCACGACTGTTTCAAATCATTCTGTCCATTTAATTATAACGGTCTACACTCTCAGTGAAGTTACAGGAAAGATCTAACACTGTGGATAGTTGCCGTACGACATCGTACTGGCAGACCCAAAGCTCCACGAACCTGCGTGCGTGGATTTGATCATTGGCATGGAATAATACTACGATTGCCTCTAAAAGGTTTCGTAAAACTAGGACCAGGTAAACCGATGTTGCAAAACAAAAATAGGGAAATCGGATTATCAGTCAGTGAACCAAATTCGTTTTTGAACCTAGATTGGAACCAGTTCCAACCTGCGATACCCGAACTTATTGTCTGTGTAAACCTCAATCCGATACGAGTTACAAATAAAACCATACACACTGACGTTTCGCACACAACAATCCGACCCAATTTTGATACCTGATCCAGTTTGGAACTCGATCAAAAACGAGTTCGCTATAACTGACAGCATACGGAACTCAACCAGGGATGCCAAATATACAGACATGTCTGTATTTATACAGACATATGATCATGCATACAGACATCATACAGATTACAGACATTTTACAGACATTTGGAAAATGTTACAGACATATACAGACATTCATTTTGGCGAACTTCCAGATTAAAAAAGAGGCCAAAGTCACATACGTAACAGTAAGAAAATGAATGGCAGTCTGAAGTTGGACCATTTTGTTGACGAAACAAAACCAGTGAGGGATGTAGAAGTAGAAGTATGTGCCTAGCAGTTACCTAAGGCTTTTTTCACTGATTCGACCCTTGTCAAAGAAGTTGCACTGAAACGAACTAAAAATACAGCCATTATAATGAATGTCCTTTAAGTTGTTAGGCGTGTTTTTAAAGCTGGAAGTCTTAAGAACATACGGGATCAAGTCTCTATCACTTCGAAGTTTTCTGAGCATAAACCTCAAATACTATTACTTCAGGCGTGAAATTTTAAAGAAACGTTAAACAAAAAAACCCCCCTCCAACCCCACCACTTGCACATTACCCATCCATCACTCATATCTCCAATTTAAAAAATCTCCCAAAACAAGAAACCCACCCACCCCTCCCCCCCCCCCCCAACACCCATTCCTCAAATTTAAAACATTAAAGACTGTATTCGATGAAATTTGGACACACGCAATTGTTCGTAACTTTTTAGCGAGTGGGTAAAAATGATTGAAATTTGAACTGAATGTATTTCATTGTGTTGTGTCAATTTTGTAATGAGTTTCGTGAAAATCGGTCGAATGATTTCAGTGATGGCTTCGAATGAAGAAATAGTGCACCAACAAATTTTGGGCACTCACTTCGAAAACCCAAACGCTTCTCATCGATGGATCGGAAAACAGCTCGGAATCGCACATTCAACCGTATCTCATGTGATCAAAACGTTCAAGGACCGTAAGACAACCAAGCGGAAAAATGGTAGTGGCAAAAAACGTGGCACATCAAATCCGGAGAAGGCCAGGATGGTATTGAACCAATTTAAGCGTTATCCCAACATTTCGATCAGGGATGTTGCGAAAAAGGCAAAAGGTTCAGTTTGTTTTGTGCCGAAAATAATGAAACGTTCTGGATTACATGTGTACAAGGTCCAGAAGGCACCGAACCGGAGCGATAAACAGAACTCGGTGGCCAAAACTCGTACAAGAAAACTGTACAGGAAGTGGCTCACAAAACCCTTCTGCATTGTGATGGACGATGAGACGTACATTAAAGCCGACACCAAACAAATGCCAGGACAGGAACACTACGTCGCCATCTCTAAGTTGGCCGTTCCGGAGAGTGTACGGAAAAAGAAACTGTCGAAATTCGCCAAAAATCTTTGTCTGGCAAGCGATCTGCGGATGTGGCAAAATGAGTCAGCCCTTCATCACCTCTGGGACCGTCAACGGACAAACCTACAAGGAAGAATGCCTCCAAAAACGACTTCTGCCCTTCTTGAGATCTCACGATGGATTCGCAACACTGTTTTGGCCGGATTTGGCATCTTGCCACTATACCCGGCCCATCTTAGACTGGTACAAAGATAATAATGTAGTTTTTGTACCAAAAGACGTCAACCTCAAAAACTTCGCCCAATTGAAAAATTTTGGGCAATCATGAAGGCAAAGCTCGTTAAAACTCCAAAACTGATAGAAAATGAACTTGAACTAAAGAAAGTGTGGTTAAAAGTAGGTAAGCAAGTCGGTCCTATCATTGCCCAAAATTTGATGAAAGGGGTCAAGGCAAAGGTGCGGGCATTAGGGTTGGGAGAAGAGGTTCAATAAACCAATAATGTCAAAAGTTAGCCATGTAGTAGAACTTTATTTTAAGAATGTTTGAAAAGAATCGGGCTCAAGAAAAATTTTTGGTGACCTATTTTGTGTGTCCAAATTTCATCGAATACAGTCTTTATTGATGATTCAACCAATCGACGACGAATTCAGGGAATTGAGATTTTGAGTAACGAATTTGCCAGAAAATCTGCATCGCGAAGAATTTCGGAACAAGTGCTTATCCGTACAAAGTTTAAGTTCCTCGAGCCTCTGCAATTAATGAATTTTGCAGTAATGAAGTGAAGGTGAGGTGTTTCATTAAATTCATGAATGATAATAATACATTATTTGCCAAGAATTTTTCAAAACACCAAATCTAAAAGATCAAAATATTTTGCTTTGTTCATATTTAGTAATTGAAAAAATGACAGTGATATGCATGGAAGTGAAAGGAAAGTTGACATTTAAATATTAAAACTTGAAATCGCAATCTCTTTTGCGTACGATTTTTTCGAACATAATCTCACCTCTACTCGTTTGTCAGCTTCGATAAATAGCGATTTATAACTTTTTTTTCCATTGAAGCACCTTTGCACCAAAATTAAAACCCTTATGGCCTAAACACAATGACAGCGGCAACGGAAAACGGCAAAGCCCGATTAGAG
Organism: Aedes koreicus; assembly: GCA_024533555.2. Taxonomy (NCBI): domain Eukaryota; kingdom Metazoa; phylum Arthropoda; class Insecta; order Diptera; family Culicidae; genus Aedes; species Aedes koreicus. The sequence continues at coordinate 91,153 of JAHHFK020004771.1, read as the reverse complement.
TAAGCCTGCTTGTCGGAGAGAAACCAGGCTAAATCCAAGCTGATTCTAATTGGACATATCGAAGTCAATTGCAACAACTGTCAAACTTGCGTTTTTCCGTTCCGTTTCCGTTATCATTGTGTTTGGGCGGTTATACAGACAAATACAGACATTTCAATCAGACTGATACAGACTTTTGAAGAAAGTATCTGGCATCCCTGCCCCACACCACCCCCGCCCCGGTGGATTTAAAAACAATAGGTTTTTCTCCCACGCAAAATTACAAAAATACAATTATAAATCCAAAAAGGGGCCTTTTTTTTAGAACTGAAATAATACAAAAAAAAACAAAAAAGGTTTTAGGCAAAAATGCCTAAAGAGGTTATATGTCAAAAAGTGAATAAATTGTAGGCATTTTGCAGCATGTGAAAGAGATTAGAAACTATGCCTTTTTGAAATGTGATTGAATGTAGGAAATAGCCACTTTATTTAATGAAGATGGGATAAGAATCTCAGCGCCAATATATTAAATCTCCGTTGGCCGTTTTAATCTCCGTACGATCTGCTTTTTTGTAATTAACGACATTCCGTATCCATTTATCTAAAAAACCGGCACATGCAAATAAAATACACCATAGGGTATGAACATGTTTCTTTTTGCTGGGATTGATAATTTGCAGGAAAAAGTTTTCATTTCCGCGCAAGCGACGGTTATAGTATCAATAGATATATATCAATCTAATTAGTGCCTCATAGCCTGTCCATGATACTGGATTCAGATTTGACTATACTATTTTTTTTTTTTAATTTTCACTTTTTTTGTGGCACAGCCAGTCAGTTAGAACAAATCGATATTTCCACTTTGATGATAGCCTTGTTTTTATGCATTTTTTCTATCACACTGGAATAAAAAGGGGACTTAAAAGTATTCATTTTTTGGGATTAAAAAGTAGGCATTTTTTGACGTATGGAGGATGTTCTTTGAAATGCATAGAATGTAGTCAAAAAATGACTACCTCAGAATTACCGTGTATTAAAAAATATCGGTATTTATCGGTATAAAGTAAAATTCAGATTTTTTTCAAGTGAACTATAGTTTAATTTTGATATAAGATTATAATATATTTTGGCGATCATTTTCCTTCTATTTTCAAATTTTATATGGACAAAGTTTGACGTAAACATGAAAAATAAAATAAAAAATATATTAGCCATTTTTTTATATTTAACATCTCGAGGTTGAATATGTATACTTTGAATAAATATACATTTCAATATATATTTTTAGAATACACACTTCTTAAGATGTTATTAAAATAACAAAAATCATATAAAGCGATAAGGTTTTTGAGCCAACACCCGTTGTGCTAAGCACATCCCTTATTTTTTTAAAATAGATTTTAACACAAAAACGGATTTGTATACCGCTTCCAATTTTATACACTTTTCCATACATACCACTGGATTTGTTAGACACGAAAAGCTAAGATATGATCGATTATTCAACACTGCTTCTGCACTATGCGCTAGTGAATTTGATATTTTTGATTTTTTTTTGCTTGATAGAACGAAAATAGGCGACTACGGCGGAGTAGCGCTCTACCCTATCAATAAACAGATAATTTCTTTTGAAAATCCCATATTAAAAAGCATAAATGTATAAAGTATTGTTGCTTGTTACTATAGGACTGATGAGTTTACCCAACAAACAAACGAAAGCAGTAAATAAGCATATGTACATTATTACAACTGAATTAAGACTTTTGTGGCTGAATAAAAAATCTGGCTGAAATATAAGCTGAATAACCATGTCTTCAATTGAAACAAAAACATTATTTCAAGAGTGTATTTAAAAGTTATTTTAGTATTTATATGTAACTAAATTTACACAGTTCAACAAAGAGTCGAATAACAGTTTATAAATCCGTTGAAACATCGTTTATATAGCCTATTTATAGTTATGCTGTATAAATGATGCTAAATTCATTGCATTCAGTTAAGTCCTATGTTTTTGTTTATGACTTTAATTTTTGGTACTGGTGAAAAAGTATTGACCTGTTTTCAAGAGTTGAAATTATTGTCAATTGCTTGAAGCAAATAGCTCAAAGGCTACCCTTTACATTGCCCATCAGAATAGAAAACAGCACAGTGTTTACAAATAACATCAGAAAACATTGTCATATCTTTTAATCGTCTCTTGTTCAATATGCCCTTGCCAGTAATGCACGTAGTAAAACCGAACATCAACCATCAAAGCTTGGTAGATGTTTAATAACAGCATTTAGAAGGTTTATTTGAGCACTGATATTGCTTATATAGAGACAACGCTATAAATAGAATATCAATGTAGCTCAATAAGAGCATCACTTCTGCTACTATAAAATATATAACATTGACCTTATATAGCCGATTCGTTTGTACTTCATTCAATTCTAGAATAGCGCAGTTGGTAAGTCACGTAGTTGAGGATACGAAAGTTGATAGTTCGAATCTCGCTATTTAATGGTAATAAATAAATGTTACAAAATGTTTCTGTTGATGTCGATGCATAATAATATCAAATTAAATATACACAATATGAAATCCAAATAAAAATGTTTGTATCATATGTAAAATCATACAAAAACCCCAACAAAGTTTTATGAAAATTTAAAAAAGTTGAACAAAAGTTCTATAAAAGACACCACAGCTTTTTTAATATGCTCAATGATGTTGAAGAAAAATATATTATTCTTAACAAACACTCGCTTAGCTCAACAAAGGTCTCTTCGACTCTCGGAATTAGCCTCAAGTTCTGTAAAGCATTAAAACAGCAGTTATTCAATTATCAGCTGAACTCCATTGCTGCAAACTTGCTTCTTAAGCATATGCAATTTGCAGTGTTCAAAAGCATTTGGCGACAGCTTTATAACTTCTCCAAATTTGTGTGAATAATGCCTGAACAAAAGCTGTGATGGAAAATAGTTCAGAGATTATTCAACACGCTGCTGAATTAAATCGCCATAATGATGTTTATTGAATAAGTGATTGTTTGTTGGGTATTATGCTTAAAATAACAACCTGTCTTCATTTGTTAACGCATTTAATATCATAATTAAACTCGATAATTTTATCACAGACATACAACCATAACACATCTACTTTCAAATTAAATGCTTAAAATGGCAGGCATCCATTTACTCTAACTTGAAACTTTTTCCGTTTCTCGCTCGCCTCGCATAGCACGTGAGCAACGGAGGCATTCGCTCATTGCAACATCTGACAACGTCAAATCGATTGTCAAAAACTCGTGAACAATAGATCGTAAATGACAGATTACTGCTTGACATTTGCATATGACAGTTAATTGCTTTTTAATTGCAAAACGTTGCAATTAGTGAACTTGCAATGAAAAGACGTTTCAATTAACGAAATTGCAATAAGCGAATGGTCACTGTACGCACAGTGAGCGCAGTTGCAGCCGCAGGGTTTTCCATTTGAAGAATGGCGAGGGCGAGGGGTAAGAAATCTAAAAAAACACGCTGATAAATCATAAACCAAATATAATGTTGAAATAACTTTCATTGAAAATCGGTATTTATCGGTATACAAAGTTGGAAATCGGTATTTTCAGAGCCCTTGTCAGTATATCGGTATTGAGAATAAAAATCGGTATAAATACCGATAAATCGGTATACCTGGCAACGCTGCTCAACAACAACACACGCTCAAAAAAAGCCTCTCTTTCATTTGTATTACTGTCCCTTTTTTTCTCACGGAAAAGTAGAGCAGCTTTTTTCGAAAATTGAGTAACTTTTCCGTGAGAAAAAAGGGATAGTGATACAATTGAAAGTGATACTGTTATGGGCGTGTCAAGGGGTCGGACTTCCTGATCATTTGATCAGATCTCCCCATTTTTCATTCCGATCTTTGAAAAAAGATCAGATTATCTTATAAAGATTTAAAATCTTTTACGGCAGTTTGACACAGACTATTTTTTTATTTCAGTGTTTCAAAATATCAACAAACTTGTTTTGATAACGATCGTTTGTTTTCAAGTTAGGCTCATTTTACGCTCAGTCCTATACAGACTGTGTAACATTTTTAAGCGCAAGCATTTTTAAGGTTTAATTCAAAGCAAGATTTAAAGTCATTTTTACCTGCTTTCCTTCAGGTAAATGGACCTAGCACAATACAATGTAGCACGAGAGTAATGCACAATTTTCTGATTGTTTGTCGTTATATTTTTAAATTTGAACTCAGATGAAATCAGATGTATGATGGGAGTTGGGAGTATGGGAGAAAGATCAGAAATTGACCGTTGTCAAGGCTTTGAGTGGAAGTCCGGTTTGTTAGGTTGCAATAAGTGGTTCTCTGTAAGTTGGTTGTCCAGGTCATTGGTAAATTTAAGACCTAGCGGTGGCTTAATTGGTTGTGAGCTTTGAAGTTAACATTCAGCAGTCGTTAAGCAATGGTTGGTCGTAGGAGATACAATAGACGATACGGAACAAGTGATTTGCTTCTTGGATCAAAGTGCGCAATTGTCCTCGTTCTAACTTTTTGATGTTTTTCTTCAGATTTTTTTTGCATTTCTTCTCCGTTAGTCTGTCGCAGTCTTCCGGTGGTAAATCATGTAGTTTGTTATTGTTGATATTGCAAGTAGGTGGGAAATCTGAGATGCTCATCTTCGAACATGATACCATAGGTGGTGGAGCATCTTCTATAGGAACTGACTTTTCTACAACTTCCTCGTTTTCATCATTAAGATTAGAATCATGCATAGCCGGCTTTGCAGCATTATGTTTGAAAATTTCGGCAGGAACAATTAAGACAATTGCAAGGGGCTTTACTGCACATAGTTTTCATCAGCTCGCAATCAGCTATGGCAATACAATAAGACCAAAGCCTGATTTTCATACAAAATGGTCATGTTAGGGGGCTTGTTTTTAATTTTCTCGAGAACAAATTGAGCTGAAATTTCGGCTGTGGTCCAGAAGTAGCCTAAATTCTCATCTGCATTAAATCCATCATTTTTCAATCACCACCTTAAAAGTTACAGACACCGCATACGACAAAACAATAAGACCACTTTTTGATTTCCATTAAGGATGCTCGAAATTGAGTATCTGAATTTTGATTATTGATGCACGGGTCATTTTAATACCAGTATACTATAGATTGTAATTCACACTCATCAACATGGCCTAAACTATGGATATCAAAAGGAGGTCTTATTGTTTTGTCGTACGTGGTGTCTGTAGTTTCTGAAGTGGCGAATGAAAAATTATGAATTTATTAAAGATGAAAATTCAGGTTATTTCTAGGCTATTGCCAAAATTTCAGTTCAATTACTTCACGGGAAAGTAAAAGACAAGCCTCCAAACATGATCATTCTGTATGAAAATCGGGCTTTGGTCTTATTGTATTGTCCGTCACTGTATATCCACTCAACAATTCTCTCGAGCAAATTTGAAATTCTTTTGTGTCCTTGTTAATGCGTTTTGCACAATGAAAGCCCAAGGGCAAGACAGCTCCTTATCGCGAGCAATTTTAGAGTTGCTCTTGAGGTACCTCGAGTAACTCACCTTGCATAGTAAGCGAGTTCTGTCATTTGTTTTCTCTATGTTTTGCACAGCAGCTGTCACCCAAGTAACCACGAGGCTATAGACCATTGCACGGAATGTATTAACCTCACTTTTTTGACAGTTCAGGGAGCTTGTTTACAAGGTGTTAGAATTCGAACCGCTCAAACAAAATTTTTCATTCGCTTTTTCCGGATTCTGTACGAATTGATTGAGGAAATTATGTAAAAATAAGCACTGGTGTCTGTTTTCTAGCCGTTTTACTTCAATCGTAATAAATTTAGTGCACAAAATCTCAAACCGATCTTACCGAATATATTCTGAGTCCACGTAAACAAGCTCCCTGAACTGTCAAAACTGCATTGATGACGCTATCGTGCAATGATTTATAATAGCTTGCATATGCATTACGTCTAGTGCATCATTGAAGTTGGATTAAAGCTGAAAAGGGCCCCACTAAGATCGAACTAATGCTATATCTTTTGTAATGTCATAAGACATTGCTAAAGTAGCATCATTGCATTGGTAATGCAGCATTACATTCTTAAAGCTAATCTAACGCTTCATTACTTGACAACTGTTGAATTAATGCAATCCCGCATTAATGATGTCGATTTTGTGTTGAATAAGAGCAATAATATAATGCTTGTGGTTAGTTGGGCTCCAAATACCAACGGCTCGTTAGTATACACTCAGCGAAATAAACTTTTGATATTCATAAGATTGCATTATGATTATTTGCTACAAGAAATCGTTATATATTTCATCAATTTACCTTATGAAATATAATGATGTTGAAAAAATAAATATATGGAGTAACCTGGATTCGAACCTTGAACGTTGAAGTTATGGGTCCAGTGATTTGACCACTACACGGCAAATAATCCACACATATTTATTGGCAAAAATCCATGGAAAATTCTACATAATACGGATGCGTTCACACATAAACAGAACCCTCTGAGAAACATAAATGAAGTTTATGTGACTGTGTGACCACACATAGTGGTTATGTGTACACATAGAAAGTATGTGTGGTTACAGATAGCTATCATTTGTTGATCGCATTGCAAAAATGCATGTGTTGGACGCATAGATATCATCATTGCTTTTTTATCAGTGTAGTATATATCAACACTTGTAAATAGGAAAGCTTAAAGGTGAACAACAACAACGTCGTGTAAAACAAAATCCATTCATAAGTCAACCTTATGGAATTTAAAGCATCGTTCATAAGTTGAACCTTAAGAAGTTCTTAAGATCATTTGGCTGAGTGCATGAACTCTCATGTGTGAACAATTGGACGCAAGCAATTCTCAATGTTTTTATTTTTTTTTCTTCTAAGCTCTGATTTGAAAATAACCTAAATATGCTCTAAGTACAATTTGATATTGCTTTTGCTGAAGGATGATATCGCGAACGAGATCGCGATTGCTGAAAGATATTCAGTAAATATCTATGCTGCTTTTCAGTTAAGACCGAGCTACAATGGGGAGCGCAACAGCGCGTTGCGGCAGCTTATGATAGTTAATCCAAATATTTTATGTCAAAAGCTGCCGCAACGCGCCGTTGCGCTCCCCATTGTAGCTCGGCATTTATTTGTTTTACACCCCGTTCGCACTACAACCTATATTACGTAATATAAAGTATCTTGACATCAAATGCCATGCAAATTATTTCCAGTGAAAACTAGATGTATAGATGCTGATATCAAGATACTCTGTATCACGTAATATAGGTTGTAGTGCAAACGGGGTGTTAAGATATGCCAGTATATAAGCAACAAGTGTTTTGCTGATTTGTTTTCAGCAAAAATCAGTTACGGACCTGGCAACCCCCCAGGTAACCACAAGCATTATATAATTGCACTTATTCAACCCAAAATCAACATCGGTAATGCGGAATCGCATCAATTCAACAGTTGTCAAGTAATGAAGCGTTAGATTAGCTTAAGAATGTAGTGATGCATTACCAATGCAATAATGCCACTTTAGCAATGTCTTCCCGAATAGAAAATTACCATTAGCTGTATGATCATTATTGTACATTTTCCATTCATGTTATAATCACCATTATACGTATCATCCGTGTATAATGCTGGTGTAATGTAAGAAATCATTCAAACTTTAAACAGCCATAAATAGCGTATTCTATATATGATAATGATTTCATAAACAAGAAATTAACAGTGCCGTATAGTATATCCCTTACTCATTCATTGTATGATGTAACGAAGGAAAGATATGAATTATGGTCACGATAAACAAAAAAAAAACAGGAAACTGTTTTAACAATACGTAATTTTTAGTTTATTATCACAAAATGTATGACCCATATTATAATACTGATCATTATAATATGTATTTGTAATGGAGCGGTTTTATCAGTCTATGTGAAGGGTATATTGCAATTTAATTAAGTAGATTTTACTTTCTAACTGAATTTTAATCCACTTGTGAACAGTATTGTTGACTTTAATAATATACCTTTGATTGTCGATTGGATTGGGGGGAAAAAAACGAGAAAAGTATTATTCATATTGTATCATGATTGTAGCAGTTATCATCATGATTGAAATTCTCATATAATATTACTATACTGTAACGATATCTATTATCTTTTTATATCGTATTTATCATTAACTTATGTTAACGTATATCGTAATGGTTGTAAAAAATATTTTATGATATAACCAGAATTGAACGATACCTCCTAAAGTAAAACTGCAGAAAAAATATTATTCACAAATTATTTACTGTATAATACACCGAAAATTTTGATCGAGAAAAAGTCAGTTTTTGTATGGTAACGATACTTAACAACTTATTAGTGTTATGGTAAGGTCTTGATTTACCATAACATATATCATCGATATGATACACTTTATCTTCAGTTTATATTTGTTGGAAGATAACTTGAATAATTATGAAACGATAAATGGTATAACACATTTAAAATACTTGTTTATTCGGGTATGGCATTACAAAAGATATAGCATTAGTTCGATCTTAGTGGGGCCCTTTTCAGCTTTAATTCAACTTCAATGATGCACTAGACGTAATACATATGCCCTATATATGCATGCTATTACAGCCTCGTGGTAACTTGGGCCTATCCTATTTACTACACAGAAAAAAATCTTGTAGTAAAAACTACCATTTTACCCAGGGGGTGCGACTCTATCTCAGATGCAGTATTTTTTTGTTATGCTTTTGTGCGATGTGCGCACGCTTAGTAGATAGAAAGAAGATTTTATAGATTTTGATGAAGATTTTAAAGATTTACTGCTAAAAGATACAGCACGATTCAAGTAGATGGATTAATATTTACAAGCTGAAACAAGATTTTTCAAAGATTGATTCGCTAGCGTGGGATTTTTCGATCATCTTGAATCTGGATTTAGATGTGTCGCACCCCCAGATTTTACCCGACTATGCCTATCTTTACACACAAAGAATAATGATTATTAAAATTAAAAAAAGCATTACCAAAATTGAAAAGTTGCGTTGGTTCTTTTTCGTAGAAAGCGGTTTACTTTCAAAACCAAAACCTTCAAACCGTCAATTCAAAATTTTGCTGCTCTACATTTAAAAGTTGAGATTTTTAAAACAAATTGTAGAACTGTCAAATCGAAACCATGGCATCGTTGAAAATAAAAGCCAATTATTTTTATTCCAAAATAAACTTTCATCCAGAAAGTGTCGTGCAAGTATGCTGTAAAAATACTTTTAACATAAAAAGTTTTCTTTTCAGATGAATTGTAGAACTGTCAAATCCACACCGTGGCATATTTGAAAATGAAAGCAAATTATTTTTATTTGAAAATGAACTTTCAACTAGAAAGTATCAAGCAATCAAAATAAATGTATGCTGTTTTGATTGAAAGAAAAAATGGTTTTAACATAAAAAGGTTTTAATTTTAAAATGAATTATTATAATCTTCATAGAGACCGGAGGTTGGCGTCGTTCAATCATCAATGTTTCCATCCTGAAAGATCCAAGTCGAAACATTTTCCCCATATCTTCCGAATGCACTTGAACCAGCTCTAGCATCTGTGTCCGCTCGTCGTCGCTTGTGGCACCGCTGCAAAAAAAAAAGATGGGATTATTATCAGTGACATGGCCTATTCCGTTTGCATGGTCCGTTCAGAACTTAATAACGCCTAAAGTTTGTGAACTTTCCTGATAAGTGATTCGTTGTGGCGATTCGCTAAGAGGAACATTTTGAATGTGAATTTTTTGTATTATTTGATAACAGTATAGCGAAAAAATCCATACAACTTCCTTTGTGTTGGTGGATTTGACAGTTCTACAATTTTCATGGTAAAAGAACATACTTTTAAATTTACACAATGAACCAAAAAAAAATAAACACAAAACTTTCGCAGTAGATGATTATACTTTTAATTTAGTGATAAATAAACTCTTTTCAGAAGTTCAGTGCTAAGCTTTTAATAAAACAATATTTCTTTTTTGTGTGTAAAACTACCATGAAATTTCAGTCAAATTTACTACGTTTATGGTAAAACCACAGAGAACAGACATTGATGTCCATATACTTTTCTTCAAAAACGTGTGTAAAAGTTAATATGGGCAGCCGGTATAAGATGCAAGTGCAGAGAAAAACAAACAAAACTTTTCAGGTTATGTTCTTGGCTTTTTATTCATTAACATTTATATGACAGATATCGCACAACTGCAGCGCCGCCTACCAGGAGCATAACGACATACATTTGAAACGTCAGTTTAAAGTTTTACACAAGTTACAGACCGAAGATGAACGTCTGTTCTCTGTGGTAAAACCTTCAACATTTGTGGTATACATATTTGACAAACCTTTGATATCAACCACACGATGGTCGATCCAATCGCAGGCATGGTTAAATCAAACGCAGTTATAGTCAGGTGAAAATTGTTGGTGTTTGCGCTTAATTTAACCCTCGATATGGTAGTTTCTACTGCAGTTTTTTTTTTACGTGTAGCGTTTGACAGTATGCAACATATCACGGGCCTTATTTGAATAAGGCCCGTCTGACGTTTGTTTCTACGGGTTGGGACGCCAGCATTGTTTACAAATAATGCATCTTTTGACATTTGGTTGTTAGAGATGTTGGCTACAGGAAACTCGCGGTCCGCCAGTTTCCTAGGTACGGTTATTTGGTGTATTCTTGAGTAAAATCTACCAAGCAACTGAGTCGTCTTCAAATAGCGTGTGCATATTTATTTAGTCCACGAGTGCATTTCATCATCCACTTTTTATTTGTGTGTGTCAATTTTTGTTAAGTTGAGTTCCGCATGCTGTCAGTTAGGTTCGTGTTCATTGCCAAGCAAATTGATTTTTCCTCTTCAGCGGAGGCTTCACGCTTCAGTTTTCGCGTCCGCGTCGGGTTGTTTGTTTGTACAAAAATCGAGGTATCGCACTAAAGAGTGGTGAAATAAGTTTTATAATATAAATCATTCGTTATGTTAATCGGTGAGTGAACGAAGAACGCCATTTTAATTTAATTTAGTCCCGGCGAGATAACATAAAGGTCTTTTTTTTTAACAAACGCATCGCGTCGGTTTGTGCGCTTCCATCAACGCCGTGTTATTTCATTGCGGCGATTTTTGCGCCGCGAATATTCACTGTCGCGCTTAAAAAAACGCTGCAGCCTGCGTAATCCTTTATAGCGAATTCGTTTTTGATTAAGTTTCAACCGGATATCGAAATTGGACTAAACGTCGGTGTGTTACTCTATAGACGAATCCAAAAAAGATGAAGACACCGAGTGTTGATAAATCTGCCAGCTCCCATGTCCCAAGTATAGGGCGAACATTTTAAAATGCTTCTAAAATATTCCAATGAAATTTCAATTAAAATGGTTTGTTGTATGATGGAAGAAAAATCCAAAACTGCATAATAGGGGCCTTATTTTTATTATATTTGTATTTTGCTGAAAATCTCTTTATTGAGTAGCTTTGAGTTTTTCTTCCATCAAGGCCTTCCCAAGATAAGAAGGCCTACTGAAGCGTTTTTTATGCCGCCGCCGCAGTGAAATCGCCGCGATGAGATTACATGGCGGCTTATGGGAGCGCACAACCCGACGCGGCGATTTAAAAACGCATCGCATCGGTTTGTGCGCTCCCATAAGCCGCCATGTAATCTTATCGCGGCGATTTTTTCGCCGCGGCGGCGGCAATAAAAACCGCTTCTGTTGGCCTTCTAATAACAAACCGCTTTTAATTAGAATTTCATTTGAATTTTTTAGAAGCATTTTAAAATTTTCGTCCTATAACTTAACATGGGAGCTGTCAGATTTATCACCACTCGGTGTCTTCTTCTTTTTTCAACCTGGGTTCGTCCATATTTGTAACTCGTGTCGGGTTCAGGAGCCTTATTGCGGATCTCGAAACGAAGAACTTTTTCTCACAAGGGTTCGTAAAAAAATTCGTTCGTTTCGAGCTACGAAATGCCACCCCAGGTTTACACTGACAATTAGCTCGGGTATCGTAGGTTGGAACTGGTGCTAAACTAGGTTTAAAAAACGAAAACGGTATTAAAAAAAAGCTAGTGAGAATATCATAAGAATCTATCGAAATCAGTGAAATGTAGTGAAACTGTAAAATAGTGTGGTTATGTTAAATGCGTGGGTGGATTAAAATAACGCAGGAAGGTCGCATCTTCGAAGAATATCAGGTTTGAAGTGAGTATTAGAATGGTTCATTGAAAATCGTTAGTGTCTTGTCTGTTTAAATTTTAATCAATAATGATCAATAGATCAATAGATAGGGTATCAGTATAAGTGTTTCATGAAGTTATGTTTGTGTTGTAAATAACGTGTGCCAGTTATTGGTTTAAATAGGAAATTGCACTACATCAATAAAGGATCAACCATGTTCTTCAAGCAGGTGAGTTATATTAAAAAAAAAAAATATTAAGATTGTATATTATTCTTTGTCGCTTGAATCTTTGATTGACCAAGCTGATAAACCTGCTTGAAAGCGCATTCACTCAGCGAAATAAACTTTCGATATTCATAAGATTGCATTATGATTATCTATATATATAAAAATGGATTTCTGTCTGTCTGTCTGTCTGTCTGTCTGACCCTAATAGGCTCGGAGACTACTGAACCGATCGGCGTGAAAATTTGTATGCAGGGGTTTTTGGGGCCGGGGAAGGTTCTTAAGATAGTAAGAGACCCCTCCCTCCTCTGAAAGGGGGGCTCCCATACAAATGAAACACATATTTCTGCATAACTCGAGAACTGATCAAGCAAAGGAATCCAAATTTAGCATGCGGAAGTTTTTGGAGGCAAAAAATGTTTGTATGGTAGTTAAAGACCCCTCCCCTCTCTAGAAAGGGAGGCTCCCATACAAATGAAACCGAAGTTTCTGCATATCTCAAGAACTAATCAAGCAAATGGAACCAAATTTGGCATGTGGGGTTTTCTGGTGGAGACAAATGTTTCTATGGTGGTTTGAGACCCCTCCCCTCTCCTTGAAGGGGTGCTGTCATACAAATGAAACTGAAATTTCTGCATAACTCTAGATCTAATAAAGCAACTGGAACCAAATTTGGCTTGCGGGGATTTTAAAGGCAATACATGTTTCTACTGTGGTTCGAGACCCCTCCTCTCTCTCTGGTATGGGGGCGGGGCTTCCATACAAATGAAACACAAGTTTCTGCATAACTCGAGAACTAATCAAGTAAATGGAACCAAATTTTGCAGGTAGAGGTTCTTGAAGGCAAGAAATGTTTCTAAGGTAACTCAAGACCCCTCCGCCCTCTGTAAGAAGGGGGCTCTCATACTAATGAAACACAAATTTGTGCATAACTCGAGAACTTATCAAGTTAATGGAAACAAAATTGGCATGTGGAGGTTTTCGAAGGCAAGAAATGTTTCTATTGTGGTTTGAGACTCCTCCGCTCACTGAAAGAGGGGTCTCTCATACAAATGAAACACGAATTTCTGCATAACTCGAGAACAAATCAAGCAAATGGAACCAAATTTGGCATGTGGAGGTTTTTGAAGGAAACAAATGTTTCTATGGCATTTCAATATCCCTCCCCATTTTGATGGGTGGAAGGGGGGCTCCCATGCAAATAAAATGCATAACTCGAGAACTTATCAAGTAAATGAAACCACTTTTAGCATATGGGGGTTTATGGAGGCTAGATTTCTATATACATAAAAAAGAATTTCTGTCTGTCTGTCTGTCTGTCAGACCCTTATAGACTTGGAATGTTCTGAACCGACCAACGTGAAAATTTATATGAAGGGGTTTTGGGGGCTGAGGAAGGTTTTTATGATGGTTTGAGACCCCTTCTCTCTCAGGAAGGGGGGGCTCTCATACAAATGAGACACATTTTCTTCATAACTCAAGAACTAATCAAGCAAATCGAATCAAATTTGGCATGTGGGGGGTTTTGAAGGCAAGAATGTTTCTATGGTGGTTCAAGACCCCTCCCCTTTCAAACAAATGAAACTCAAATTTTTATTATAATCGATGAGCCCAGTGTGAAGGTTCGAGAACTAATCAAGCAAATGGAACCAAATTTGGCATGTCGGGGGTTTTGAAGGCAATGATTGTATGGTGGTTTGAGAAACCACCCACCTCTGGAAGGGAGGGCTCCCTTACAAATGAAACACAAATTTCTACCAAAAATGAGAATTATCCAGGTTACTTAAACACAAAACGTGAAATTCTCGGGTAAGAAGCATGTTTTGATAGAAATATGAACCCCTGTTTATTCAAGAAAAAAAAATCATTTCGAAAAAAAAAACCATAAACGTGCCAGTTATATTAAATTTTCGTTCATTTAGTTGCAAGCGTAGCAGCGCACGCACCGGGTTCAGCTAGTAACCCCCCCCCAACCCCCAAACCGCCACCCACCCCCCCAACACCCACAAACAAAACCCAATTCAAACTTTTAATTTCCCTTTTAAGAAGGGCGCTCCTCTCACTGAAACTGTTGGAGTAGAATTCACAGCATCACAATCGAATCGGTAGGATAAAGAAAATGATACTGTTTGTTCCCTCCTAGACGCCGGTTGTCATACCACTCCATTGTCCAATTCCAGCTTGAGTGATACCCTGATGCTCCTTCCCTTCCCAATATATATTCAATTTCATATAGTAAGATTTAAAATATAGTGGATTAATATTATAATTATAAAAAATATAGTGAATGAATATTATAACGACAAATAATATAGTGAATGAATATAAGAATGATAATAACACTTCCATTTGTGGACCTGAAAGTTAGACAATGTAGCTGCGAGAAAAAAATTGATATTAAATTATCTCATAAAACTTGGGATACCTATGAATGATCTGAAATTATATAGCAATAGAATAGTAAACCTAAAATTTCGATTCATCGGAAATAGTGATTTTAATGAAATGAATTTAAAATGCAATTATGTCACATCATTTAATATCATAACATAAAATAATAAACTGACGTTATAATATAAAATAATAATACTAGCAGGCCAGAAAACTATAGTAGAATACATATATCCGTAACTAAGCTGAACATCCACTCATCGAAAGACTTCCACTGTTGCAGTTTCTATTGGATTAAGATCTACTAAAATTAGAATTTGTTTTCACAATAATAGTCAGAGAACATAATAAACGTAGGTACAAGATGTATCTGACATCTACTGGTATGTTACTGAAAATAAAAATTAGATGTGTATTAATACCATAATAATATTGGAAAAAAACTGAAAACAGCTAATAATAAGGCGAAATAAATGTCATATGAGTATGAATCCAAAAACTGAATCTTAATAAAACAAACATACAAAAAGATAAAAAAAAATTGAATTTTTCGATAGCTCTTGTTCATCTGGACCCATAAATGATACTTTATGTCTGTGAAATTTGCCTTATGAAATATAATGATGTTGAAAAAATAAAAATATGGAGCAACCTGGATTCGAACCTTGAACGTTGAGGTTATGGGTCGAGTGACTTGACCACTAGTATATATCAACACTTGTAAATAGGAAAGCTTAAAGGCGAACAAGAACAATGTTGTGTAAAACAAAATCCATTCATAAGTCAACCTTATGACATTTAAAGCATCGTTCATAAGATGGACCTTATGAAATTCATAAGATTATTTGGCTGTGTTTTAGAATGGAGTATTCTACGTTGCTTCTGATAGTTTTCATCACCAGATAGCGAAGCTACTTTGAACTTATAGGCTGGTGGAACATTAACTTGGGAATGTGTGGCGGAGCTCATTTTCAATTAGAAGTATCAATATAGGTACACTGTTCAATATTTTATTTTTACATAACATTTCTTCTATTACAAGGAATAGAATGTATAAGTTTGATTGGTGAAATGTGCATTTTTTAAGGAGAAATAGATATATTTTTTAATATTTTTTTTGAAACTATTTCAATAAATTTTCATACTATACGGGATTTGTTATCAAGCTGTTCGCAGTGATAATAAAATAAGCTATTGATATTCAACGAGCATTTTTTTTACTATTCATTCTGTGATTTTGGCTGTTTATGCGGTCTCAATGATAACATCAACCCGGGAACATCTTGACACTTCTAGTACATAGTCACTGAAACTCAAAAAATTGGTCCGGTGGTACTGTCAAACGTTTTAAACCGAAAAAAAATCCAGCGTATCTTCTAAAAAGGTCGGAATGCAGATATTGTGTGCGATAAAAATGTTAATGCAAATTTTGTTACATTTTACGCTTGCAGTGAACATGGAACCAGTGGAAACATAAAAGTGTGTTGTACATAAAATACATCACGCACTGAAGGGAGGAAGAGGTATTTAATGTGACAATCGGTACAAATTTGGAATTGCTTCACATAAAACGTGTTTCATAGGGGAAGAGGGAGCCGATTAGCGTTTCCTAAGGAGAGCGCAAGAGTTTCAAGGGATCGTTCAAACATGAAGTCCATTATTTTTGAACATTTGTTTGTTGGCCGTTTGAATATTTCTGAAAGTGAAATAACGTTTGGAAGGTAAAAGCGATTATTAGATTGTTTTCCAAACCATTAATTTCAAGTTCTTTGTGTAGAGCCGATTATATTTGTTTTTAAAATGTAACGTGTAATCATCGATATTCCATGTAACAAATTAAGTTATGTCAACGGTTTTTCATTAAGTGTCACCATTCGTTCTTTTTCGAACTAGGTATTTATAAACAAGATATACTCGTACCAGTCAAAATCTGGAAAATCTACTGCCGAAACCCGATTTGTCTCGAGAACTATATGAGATACCTTAAGTAAGAGGCATTTCACTGGATTCACAAAGTGATGCGCCATTCATCGTAATCTCATATATCTCGACATATCTCCTATACATTTAATTGAAACTCTGTAATTCTGTGCCATTTTCAACTCCCGCTCTCCCTCACGTAAAAAGATAATACATATGTGTATGAATTTTGACATCCGCTTCCTCCCAACGTAAATGTAAATGTAAATGAAGTACTTCAGTAAAAAACAGCACAAAAATCATTGTTTAAACGGTTTCTATGGCCAATCAATAACTTTCAATTAATCTCAGATTTATTGGATACAATACACCGCGCGACGTAATGTTCACAAAATACAACGCAGTGTAACACTTTCGAAACGCTGTGGTTGTATTTTTGCTCGGAGGAAAGCCGCGTGAAATATTTATTTCAATATTTAATTTACTTATAACTGAAATTATATCATGAATATAAAAATAGACTCTTTTGATATGCTACGCTTGCTTGTTCTTTTGCAACCACTCATGACGCAACAAAAACATACTCCTCCGAATATAAACATCGGTGCATCTACCAGGGACGACCCCAATGTTTACGTTGCGGGGCGACATCTACGATTTGCAAGTGGTTACACGAAACTAAGTTAATCTGACATGTTGTGGGGGGGTTGGATAACATAGTCATTAATCAAAAAATGATAATCTGGTAATAGAACTTGATATCAATTTGGTATAACCCTTTGCTCGGGATACAGTGTTGTTTGCTGAAATATGATTTCGTTGTCTGCCAGATACTTCTTAAACTTGCTACTGGAGTACTCTCCTCCACCCCCGGAAGGAAAATCTTGGTTTCCCGGCCGAATGGGTTGTCGACTAGACTAACGTACTCGTGGATCATCTCGTACGCTTCCGACTTCGAATTCATACTCTAATTGTTATATTTGTATTCTCCGAACGTGGAGTAACGATTATGATGTAGAAGGAGATGTTTCGCTCATCGCCATGAGGCACCAAGAATAGACAGTCATGTTTGCTAGAATGAAAGATATGAAGAGAAAGTGTTGAAAATTCCGTTAGTGTACGGTAGGTTGGAAATGGAATAGAAGTATTGAAAATTGAGCGAAAGGGCATGGGTAAAGTAGTACTCGAACCAAGGACGTTATCATTGCCAAACATCCCACTGCGGGGTAGGTTGAGGCACAGATACATCTGCATCATCATCAGTTTCACAATAGTTTCGAAAACCACATGACATATCTAGTATTTTCAATATATGAAGAATATCGGGCAAAATGGACAGTTACTGAGGTTTTTACAAGACGATATTGCCTTCATTGGATTCTCCAGACATTTTCTCAATAGTAGATCCCAAATGGGTTCAATATAATTAGTGAAAATACGATAAATGTAGGATTATTCAATCATTTTTTCAAAACTAAGGGAAAATCGGGCAAAACGAGCCGAAGTCTGCATAAGTCGACATCCACTTCATTCGATTTTCCAGACATTTTCATTATATTGCAGTGCATTTGATTTGATTCTAATGCTCAGCTATTCCAAAAATCGCATTTTATCTATTGATTCTTCCAGTATGTAGGGAAAAGCGGGCAAAATGGTCAATAACTGATGTTTACACAAGACAACATACTCTTCATTCAGTTCCCCGGACAGTTCCACAATAATGTATTGCATTTTTATAGATTCTAACTCGCCCAAATTTCCAAAATCACATGGAATATCTAGTACTTTCAGCATGTGGGGAATATCAGGCAAAATGGACAGTTCCTGACGTTTTTACAAGACAATGTTACCTCCATTGGATTCTCCAGACATTTCCACAATAGTACAGCACAAATGGATGCAATATTATCAGAGCTAATATGATAAATGTGTGATTATTCAATTTTTCTTCCGAAATTAGGGGAAAATCGGGCAAAATGAACCACTTCCCGGGGTCTGCCCAAGATGAAACCATCACAATTCGATTTCTCGCGTTTTTTACATAAGATAAGCTGTTTTACAGAGCACTTATCCAGCGGCCTCTAATTAGTTGGGGTTTTTGGGTCCCATTTTTCCCACTGTGCGTTGGTTGAAATTGATCACCAGCCACATTTTCACGAAGAACAATTTTATCTACTGCACGATATTTTTTCAGCACTGCTCGGAAAGGGTGCCGGTGAAAGAACAGGTTTGAAAAATTCGCCTGACGACTTTTCAGTGGATATGCCTTGCAAAGCAGCTAGGAAATGAATGGTAGTGAAGTAATGCTAGACCAACCCTCTTTTCCCCTGTCACAAACTGTCTCAAAATTAAGTCCCCCTCCCTCTCCCTAAACACGAACGTAATTTATAAACGTTCCCTTGCCAATTATATTAGAACCCAGGCAAAATGCACTGGTTTGTACAGAACAATTGGCTCTTCCTACCACAGCAATCTTGGATACGAGGTACAAAGTTTGTCAAAGATCAAGAAAAACCCATAGACAAAAACAAAACGTCCTCAACTCTTTGACTTTCGTCGATTTTTTTAAAAATTTCCTAGATAATTTTAGATTAAAAAGCAGAAGGAAAACTTAGTTCTCATACAACTTCCCAGATACAATCAACCAACCTTCTCCAAGAGATGCTTCCATCCCACTGTGCCTTAAAAATACACTTCATAAACCTTTAAACAATTTACAATTGACCTTTCTGCTCACGACTCCACCGGCCACAAATCCAATTTCGTATGCATCCCACCATCCCAAACTCCAAACAGTTCTGCTGAAATGGATATTTGCCCAAACACGTGAATTCCACCCGATCGTCATAGACTCTCGTCGTCATCCAATAATCTCGCATGCAAGAATGAACGCTTCATTGAGAAACCCAACTACGAAAGCAAAAAGAAAACATCATTATAGTGAAATGAAAAATCATAAATATTCGATTTTACGGTACAGTGGTTGCAGCAGTGGCAGGCAGCAGACAGCCTCCCGAGGAAAACCGAGTGAACATACGGCGATTTGTTTCCCCGTCCTCCGGCCAATTCAGGCCAATAAGCAGCAAAGGAAAGGAAAAAAAAAAACCAACAAGCATTCATCTACATCCCACAGAACAGCAGCAAATTGGCATCCCTTCCCTTCCACTCCATCCTAGTAGGAGATGGGTGGGGGAAGCTTTTGAGGAAAAATGGTCAGTTCGTGTATCGGAACGTATCAACAATTCCGGGTCCGAGTATGTGCCCGAGTTCATATGTTTAGCTTTAAGGTCAAATGTGTAGGGAAATCGGGATTTCGCCACGTCCATGCAGATGTTTGCCATCGTTTTCGTCGTCTTTTCATTCTGTGGGAAAAAGATACAAACTTAAGACGACAGCCAGTCAAGGAACCGTGAAATCACCGAAACATTACGGAACTCATCCTACTGCTTCGGGGTGTAGTCCCTAGGTGGGGAGTGGATATCTTTCGGTCTCTTGATTCTTTATGGAGTCTTCTCATGCTGGGGAAGGAGAAGTTTGCCTTTTTTTTACGCTCGACTGTCCTTCGGGCCTAATTTTTGGCGAGTTTCGTCGGCCCGTGAACGGCCGAAACCTGTGGGGATTTTCGACGGTGCGGACCCGCAGAAGATATATGGGCTGCCCGGTAGCATAGGGATGTTCAAGAGAAATTTTCCTGCTAAGGGTTGGAAAATGTCCCGATGGAGCATCCCCACGGAACCTCAGGAATTTCCATCCTCCCAAACGTGCCTTGACCAAAGAAATAATAGTCATCCTATTATTATCACACGGGGAAAAGCAGCTCGGTGAGACCTTTCGTCCGCCTTGTCCATCCGAAGACGTTTCTTGAAAAGACGTAGAAGATAAATTAAATAACCGGAGTGAAGAAATGGTAAAAGCAAGCAGGAAGCTTATAAATAACCAAGCTACTCTTAGAACACCCCAAAACGGGGCGAGTCAAGAGGGAGAGATGGTCGTTGGATTTTGTGATTGAGTGCTTTGGGAGCTCGGGAGCGGTTGTGATCGTGCGAATGCATACGTATTGTGACATTCCTCAAGTGTGATTATAGTTGCACTTTTATGTTAGTTCGTTAAATTAGGGATAGGAAGTTAGTTGAGTGCAAACGGTCGAATGAACGTCGAAAGTTGGTAGAAAAATGCTGTTGCTTAAAAGGATTAGGAGGCATAACATTGTTTTAAATCTGGTCACATCTTTCATTGAACCCCATTCAAATCAACGGAATCAAGACGATTGTTTTCGGCATTGCTCAAAAAAGGAAACAGAACAACCAATGAACCGTTTTAAGAGGAGCAAAGCTACCCGTCAAAAAACCAGCCTCGTCATGCTCGAAACACATTAACTTCAAGTAACTGTCAGAAACACACACTCATCCAATTCCCGTCCTCTGTTCTTCAACGGTCCAGCCTGATTCTGTTGTAAACGTCTTGTGCAGCAGAACTAGGGTTGAACCGAGCCATAACGGGAAAAAGAAACAAATTTCTCAGTGAAAATAAATTTCATAGTTTTCTTATTTTACATTTTCGCGTCCGCAAAAAAAAAAAAAATGCCGGACTTGCACCGCCGTTCAGTAAGAACACAGATTCTTATTTATGTTGTTTTTTAAACTGAATTTCGGGCCTCTCGCTGCAGGTCGGGTCGGGTGGGTTGTTGCGCTTTCTTGGGGCCATCGTCGAAAACGGAAATCGCGAGAGGCAATAAAATGCTGATTGTTATTCATAAGGTTCTTCCGGCCGCACTCGACGTAATACGCAATCACAAACTGGGGGGCTTTTCGGGGGGTTTTCTTTTTCGCTTACTCATTCAGAGCTGGCCGCAACCTTCTCCAGCTGAGGGCACGCGTGTCGCCCCAGAATCAGCACCATCATCAACGGTTGCGTAATCAACAGCCTCATTTTCGTGGAAAAGTTTACAGCCGTCGACTTTGGCGCTAGTGCTGGTTGAAACTAAGCACAATATGGCTTCCCATTTGGAAGCTCGCCACGGCTGGGTGGGATTCCCAACTGTATCTGATTTTACTGTCGCATTACATGGTGGGTTCGAGTTGTTACTTAGGACCAATGCCTTCTGTGTGGCGGAAAAGTTTTAATTTGTTGCAAAGAACCTTTTTGTTTTGCCAATGATCGATACGGAGCTACAGAAATAGCCGCTACAAAACTAAAGAATTTGAACAGACACGTAAAATGTTCCCTTGTTTGATATCAAATCACAGCAAGCGTTAACTACGAAATGTTCTGCAATCTTTTGTACACAGATAGAAAGAAACATTTAATTTTCTGCATTATCTAATACAAATAAAGGAAATGCTAGATTTGGCAGAAAATAATGGGATATTTCATGTAAATTTAAGTCATGTAACGCCTGAATCTAGCCTGTTGTATGAAAGATTGCAAACATTGTTGTATGGCGCATGAAAGATTGCAGACAATTTCATTGTTTACGCCTCCTTTGGCTTCGAATTAAACAAGGAGACATTTTACGCGCCTGTTAAAATTAACCCAGCCCGTTTCTTGGTTTTCTGCACAAAACCGATTAACACCTTGGAAATTTTAGCGACGTCTAGAATATGTTTGGACAGTTCCTGAACTGTTGCACCAATTTCCTGGCCATTTTACTGTCCATTGGACCACTTATACGACCACTTCCTTCCTTCCTTTGAGCATTCCGACGCTCCTTGAAGGATCTTTTCACACAAGGCATAGTTTTATTTGCAATTCCAAGCTTTTTAGCGATCCATCCACATTTTTTTCACGAACAATTTTTTGTTTCAACTACACACTTTGAACTACAGTATGAATAACTATAAATAACTATGAAACTAGACAGATGTGAACAATACACTATGAATAAAATTTGCTCAAATTTTCAGGTTTTCTACCTAAATGGTTCAAAAGTTACAGAAGATTTTCGGTGTACCATTTTTATCGAATACACACATTATAATGGATCTTCTTCCAACAACAAGATTGAAGCTTTGGTTAGAAATGTGAGTTTTCCAACAAGAGAACGCCACAATGAGTGGGTAGAAGAGCCAGCCCTTTATCTACAAACTGTCATCAACGGGGAGTTATCATTCCCAATCCTCTCAACTAATTCACTTCAATCGGGCGCCCTGGAGGTCCCTCCTACATCCCGATTATATGAATTTCTACGTGGGAGAATATAATATGTTTATGTTCAAAACATAACTTCCTTCCACTGGTTTGTTACTGAAAAGATAAATTAGGTACGTTCTACACCCTTAAAAATTATTCACGGGCTCGGTTATACATTTAGCTGAATCCACTCGGCATTTTCATATTTAACTGATAACTCGGTAAAAAATCGAACGATGCCGAGTCTCAGCATCACTTGAAACTGAAATATCGGGTAACTTCATTATTAAACCGATTCTCGACAACACTAGGAGCCGAGCACAAACGTTAACCAAACTTAAACCGACCTCAGCTACCTATTATGCCGAAATATCCGTTTAGCAGTGTTGTAAGCCGAGGGTCGGCTATTTATCTGTCAACCGCCATGCGCCATATTGTTTTCATTCGCAAGTGGAGTAAGTCGTATGTTGTTTGCGGAAAGGCGAAGAAACATACATTTATTGGCTTTACATCATTTACATTGATAAAACCTCGTCAACAATGCAACACCGATTCACCCGGTTTATGGCTGCTTCTCTCCATCCTCGGTTGCGCCCCACGCTCTTCAAGTCTTGGTTTACCTGATCCGCCCATCTAGCTCGCTCCAGGGGCTGATAGCAAGTTCAACTTGCCTAAGAACCTCCCAGACGTCGCTAAGAGGCGCATGTTGAACTTGTTTAATTCAGTTTCTGGAACTCAACATTGTACCGGATGTTTGGAGAAGGGTGAGAGTTATAGCCATTCAAAAACCTGGTAAGCCCGCGTCCGACCACAACTCTCATCGCGATGTTATCCGGCATTCGAAAGTTGTTGGAGAAAATGATCCTCTTCCGCCTGGACAAATGGGTTGAGACGAACAACCTGCTTTCAGATACTCAATATGGTTTTCGTAGGGTCAAGGGAACGAACGACTGTCTCGCGTTGCTTTCCACAGATATTCAGTTAGCTTTTGCTAAAAAAGAGCAAATGGCTTCTATATTCTTGGATATCAAGGGGGCTTTTGATTCAGTATCTGTTGAAGTTCTTTCAGATAAACTCCACGCTTGTGGCTTTTCGCCATTAATGAATAATTTTTTGTACAATTTGCTGTCAGAGAAACATACGAGCTTCTCTCATGGAACCTCTACAGCTTCCCGATTTAGCTACATGGGTCTCCCCCATGGATCATGTTTAAGCTCCCTTTTGTATAATTTTTATGTCAAAGACATTGACGGTTGTCTAAGTGACAACTGTACGTTGAGACAACTTGCAGATGACGGCGTAGTGTCTGTCACTGGACCCAATGGAGTCGATCTGTAAGGACCCTTACAGGATAGCTTAGACAATTTGTCTACTTGGGCTCTCGAGCTAGGTATTGAATTCTCTACGAAGAAAACTGAGTTGGTAGTTTTTGCTACGAAGCATAATCCAGCACAACCGAAGTTTCAATTTTGGGGTAAGCCGATAACTCATTCAATGTAATTAAAATATCTTGGGGTCTGGTTCGATTCAAAGTACACCTGGATATCCCACATTGAGTATCTGAAGCGAAAATGCCAGCAAAGGATCAACTTTTTCTGCACAATTACCGGGACCTGGTGGGGAGCTCATCCACAAGATTTTCTAACGTTGTACCGGACAACGATTTGGTCGGTTATGGAATACGGTAGTTTTTGTTTTCAGTCGGCGGCTCGGTCGCATGTCATTAAATTGGAATGTATTCAGTATCGGTGTCTTCGTATCGTGTTAGGTTGCATGCACTCGACTCACACCCTGAGTCTTGAAGTGCTGGCTGGCATGTTGTCACTCTCGGATCGGTTTACAGAATTATCTCTCCGGCTCCTCACCAGGTGTGAAGTTATAAACCCCAAGGTAATCGAAAACTTTGAGGAGCTTCTCGAGTTGAATCCTCAAACTCGCTTCATGACTTTGTACCATTTGTAAATAACACAGGATGTCAGCCCTTTGCCGAACATTTCCAATCGTGTTTGCTTCTCCGATTTCGACAATTCGGTTCATTTTGATTTATCAATCATCGTCCTATGATTGCTCCGGTAATATTTGATGCAAAGTTTGGGGAAGTTGATTCCACTAAATCGTTCTTAACTGACGGATCCAATGAAAAAAAAAATTCTAACGAAAAATTTCCAGTTTTTACGTGTATCGCGCCAACTCGTCATATAATTTGGTCCTAAAACCTCACAGAAGCCAATTAAATTTAATTTTGATGACAATTGGGATTTTTTAAGGGTCTTTGAATGGTTGAAAAATCAAGGCTACTATTTGGAAAGGGCTTATTTTTAAATTATTAGTAATTATAAATTTTAGTGATAATACAATTAAATCAGGTGTTAGGTCCTGTTTATTACCAAACCTTTGAAGTATATTTCAAGAAGGACAATAAATTGCAAAACAAAAGCTCTAGCATAATATCTGAAGTATTGACCCATGACTCAATAGCAGTTCAGTTGTTTATATCAAAATTGCTAGATTTCATTAAACAAAATTCACTATATTTCTCAAAAATTATGTTCCATCTGAAGCAGCGGTCCATAAGAACAAAAAGAACTTTGCCAGCGTGTGAAATTTCAAGTCCATGTATGGATTGGAACGTCTCATGGGAAAGGTCCATGTGATGCTATTGAAAGGGTGGCCACAGAACTGAGAAAACTGGGAGAAACCGGGAAAAAAACCGGCAATTTATGTTCACATGATTTTTCATAATTTTTAGGTTGTGTGTGATTATCATCGACCACTAGTTATTCCTATTTGAGCGTGTTCATCCTTAACGATCTGTGAAAGTGTCAATTGATTTACCTTCTATAAATATCTTGGCTCATATGTCTAGTGTGTAGCAACGTGTGTTCTGACGTCTAATCTCTTTTCTCTTTCAAGCGTATAGAGAGTATAGGACTTGCTGTCAGGCAAACGTTTCCCTCTGGAAACAAAATATATTCGTCCTGCGCGTTGGAAAGAAAGGGGATTAGATACCAGAAAACCTAATATTAATCTCTCTCGTTCACTTTTTCCCTTTGTTGGCGATACTGAGCTCATATTCGTCGCCCAATTCCAACAGTTTTATTGGCGAATTAACGCTCATCGTATTTCGACAGCCTTTTTTCTTAAATTATAAGAAGCGCTATACCAGTGAAGCATGGCCACAATAAGCGAAAACGGCTTTAAATCAAATAGTACTACTGATTTGTTGCCAAATGGCATATATAGCTATCTTGTTGGAATTCTCCTTGCTTGTTATTTGGCACAAGCAAGGATGTTTCGAAATTTCTTCGCAAAGCGTAAGTGTCAATCTTCTTATCCCGTCTTGTCGTTTTGGCTACGCGTTTCTTTTCTTTTTTATTGCAAAAGCTCTCTTCCTATGTTGCTGTCAAAACCATCAAATCTTCGAGCACATCAATATCGAAAAAAAAACTGTTTCGGAACTCGGCTCTCCTTTTGTTTTGTTCGCGCCGAAAAAGTAGTGTGTAGAGATGAATTATATTTTCCAGAGTAAATCCCGTGGTTAGGTTTACACTTCAAGAAGACTTTATTTTGTGTGTAGACTTAATTCCCGCAACGGGAAATTAAAATCCCGGGCTTAATTTAAAACACACAGGCGCGCATATACCGTGACGCCTTTCACGACCTGTAAATCAGTCTTAAACCGGGAAATTTTTAACATTTAGTCTGAGAAAACCGGGAAAAAGTCGGGAATTTGAAAATGAAAATTGAGTGGCCACCCTGTATTGATGGTAATCTCAAGCGAATGGCAAAGAGAGCAAGCCTAGCTCAAGATTATGGGAAGAGTATGCAAAAATGTCAGAAGAACTTGAGAAGTTCTATAGCCACGTAAAGACAATACCTGTTATACAGGTTAATTGCTTTGTACCTATTTCAGAAAATCAAATTTCAGGGAAATTTTATGTTGTTGACCCTTTTCAAATGGTAGTCAAGATGATTATCGTTTTTTACCAAATGTTCAATACTTTATGACTGCTAAATTTGATTGGATCCTATAGGGGTGTTGAAGACCATAACTAGACGAGTTTGCGTGATACACGGTAAAAATAGGACATGAAAAAGTTCTTGTGAGAATTTCTTTTTTCCTTGAAAGTGTCCATCTTGCAATGTATGGCGAACTTTTAGACAATTGCATTGCCTTTATTAAAAAAAAATTTTGCCCTGTTCTACGAAAGTAATTTTTTTGCAAATTGACTTTAAATTTTACAAATTTTTTTTTTAATGTGAAAGAATCGATTTTACAATTTTTAAATACTTTTCATAAAAGTAAAGACAATTTTCTAAAAGTCACCCATACATCACTTTTTTCTAAGTCTTTTCCTCTTTGAGTTATGTTGATATATTTATTTATTTATTATCACCGTCTTCGACAACGAGATCGTACAGACTGTACTTATTCTAACTTAACTTATGTAACTAAACAATTCGTATAATTCGGTTTTTAAAAATACTCCTGGACATGTTAAAATCAAACTCGTCAGAAATGTCATTGAATGACCGAATACAAGCGTCAAGAGGGTTGTTGTAACCGTAATTGGTTCGGTGATACGGAACAGCAAGCAAGTTGGAGTTCCGAAAGCGTCGTGGAGGAATGTTCAGCGGTACCTGCTCAAGAAGCGCAGGGCAGTCGATGACACCGTTAATGACGTCGAATATAAATAAACGCTGCATTTTCACGCGTCTGGCAGACAGCAATTCCAAGCCTATCAATTGGCATCGCTCGGGATAGGGAGGGAGATTGTTTGGATCGTTCCAGTGAAGTAGCCGCAATGAAAATCTTACGAACTTTTTCTGTACCCGTTCAATTGAAAGAATCTGCGCTACGTAGTACGGAGACCAAACCGGGGAAGCATATTCTAGGATGCTACGCACCAGCGTGCAGTACAGTGTTTTCAAAGCATGTACGTCAGTGAATTCGGAAGCATGTCGACGAATGAACCCAAGAACAGAAAATGCTTTGGAAGTCGTGATCCCAACATGTTCATTGAACCTAAGCTTCTCATCGATGGTTACGCCCAGATCGCAGATAGAAGAAACACGCTCCAGTGTTTCAATGTCCATACTGTACTGGTGATGCACGGGATTACTAGAGCGGGTAAAGGATATGATTTTGCATTTGTTGCTGTTGACGCGCATGCCATTATCGCCACACCAGATCAATATGGTGTTGATGTCCGTCTGTAGAATGGCGCAATCATCCGGGGACAGTATAGCGCGAAAAAATTTCAGGTCGTCGGCAAACGAGAGCTTAAACGAGGAGAGAAGCAGACACAGATCGTTCACAAAAATGTTGAATATCAGTGGACCAAGGACACTGCCCTGAGGTACACCGGAAGTCATGCAGAATAAACTGGATCGTGCTGAGTTAACCGTTACATACGAGGTTCGGTCAGATAGATACGAAAATATCCACTGCGTTATCCAATTCGGAAAGCCAATGTGCTTTAGTTTATCGACGACTAGGCTGTGCGGCACGGTGTCGAATGCTTTTGCAAAATCAACATACACCGCGTCAATTTGCTTTCTATTTTCTATTTCCCGTGACAGCGTGGTAATGTAGCACATCAAATTTGTTGTAGTTGAGCGATGTTTCATGAATCCATGCTGGCTATCGGAAATTAAGGGTGATGCAACAGTATACAGCACCTTGTGCATCAGTTTCTCAAATACTTTGCTTAAGCAGCATAGTATAGAAACACCACGATAATTTGAAACTTGATTGACGTTGCCAGACTTGTGAATGGGAACGATAGAGGCAGTTTTCCAAACCGCCGGGAATGTTCCTTCGCGTAGCGATCGGTTGAACAAACTTGCAACAGGTGCTGATAGTTCCGTCGAGCAGTTTTTCAGAAACACTGGTGGAATGCCGTCTGTCCCGGGTCCTTTTTTAGCGTCGAGGTCTTCGATGGCTTGCGAGATTTCGTTTGGGGAAAATTGGATGATAGGAAGGTTGATGGAATGCGAGGGAATATGTGTGAAGCAGTCTTGACGTTGTACAGGCGACACTTTGCTGAACACACTCTCGAAGAATATAGCGAAGAGATTAGCGGCTTCTGAATTTGAGCTAGCATGAGCATCGTTGTAGCTGACGTTGCAAGGAATTCGGGAAGATGATTTCTGTTTCTTCACAAAATCCCAGAAACGCGATGGGTTCTGTTTGACACTGGCCTGGATTCTCGATACGTAATTCTCGTATGTGGTTAGCATTATTGACTTGTACGATGATTCAGCATTACGTAGGATGATTCGGTCACTCTCGGACTTTGTGAGAAAGAAGCGATGTCGTGCTTTCCTTAGCATGTTTCTGAGATGGCGTAGCTCGGAGGTCCACCACGGTTGGTTAAACATTGATTTAAATGATTGTCTTTTTCGAGGCACAAAATCATTGCAGACTTCGTAAAGTTTGTCATAAAAGGCTGACAGTGAATCGTCAATTGTTCCGATCCGCAAAATGGTATTCCAATCGGTATCGGCAAATGCTGTTTTTAGCTGGCTGTAGTCACACGCGTTGAAATCAAATATAAAATTGTCAAAATTATCATCTATCGTAACAAAATTATTGTCGGTCACGTCAAACAATAAAACAAAAGGCGTGTGATGGTTGTCAATCTGTAACAGTGGAGTGGGGGGTTCGACCAGATCCAGATGTTCCGGTAAACTTACGAATGCAAGATCGAGTAATCTTCCATTGGTGTTCAAAAATCTGTTAACTTGCCGTAAGCCCGCAGCGAACACGGTTTCGATGAGGGATTGTTCTTGCTCGGAAACAACGTTCGACGGAATGTAACCGTTAACCTCGTCATCCAATTGCCATCGCAAGTTCGGGAGGTTGAAGTCACCCAATGACAAAACGATATCGGTTTCGCTAGCGCTGTTTGTGAGATGCTGAACTGCTTTTGTATGGGCAGAATAAAGATCCGCGTGTGAGTTTGGGGGAAAATAAACAGCAATGATGTAGAGCGAACGATGCGTCGATCTTACGCAAACTGCAACTTGCTCAAGTCGTTCACAATCCATCAAAGGAATCACCTCGCAACGAAGGTGGTTTTTTACTGCAATCAATACGCCCCCACCACGAGTATGTTGGCTTGTTGATGCACTGCGGTCACAACGGAACAACGCATATTCAGATGATATTTCAGCACTATTGATATCCTCTCGCAGCCAAGTTTCCGTGAAAACAATAACGTCATAGTCGCAGCTGATAAGCTGCAGGCGTAGCTGAACGATTTTGGTACGTAAGCCTCTCACGTTCTGGTAGTAGACCGAAATATTGGATTTTTGCCCAGCTTTAAAACTCGAAGGAGGAAGCTCAAGATTTCCACGTTGAGTCGAGATAGAGTTTGTGACGAATGAACCACTTTCTACTGCTCTTGAGGCTTCCGTTGTGCATTGACAATACTGGATTGGTGCTGGGTTGCTGGAATCGACAAATGCTATCGGAAGGGAGATGCTCAAATTGCATGCATACTTGCCTGCGATAACGGGTTGGAAGACCCCTTCTCCAAACTCATACACAGGGCCGGGATGGCTGAAGGTCGCTGGCAGGAGTGGCTCGACTGTGACGAGGGGATCTGGGGCTTCCATGTGGCTTACAGGCGTGCATCCCGGTGTTGTGACATCGAGAATGGCTGGCGTTGGGTTGCTAGAAGCGACAAACGTTACCGGGAGGAAAGAGTTCTCATTGCTTGTATACTTGCCTGTTAAAACTGGTTGGAAGACCCCTTCTCCAAACTCATACACAGGCCCGGGATGGCTGCAGAACGCTGGCGGGAGTGACTCGACTGTGACGAGAGGATAAGGGGCTTCCTTGAGGCTTCCAGGCGTGCATCCCGGTGTTGAGGTGAATACTGGCAATTGAGCTTCCAAAATATTCGTGTTGTTGCGAACAAGAGTGGGCCACTTCAGTACAGGTCCATAATTGGAGTGGTAGATGGAGTTAGCGAGGGTGTTGCTTGTAAGTTCTTCATCAGCGGGAGCCGAAATTTTGAAGATCCGTAGTCTTCAAATTCTCGAAATAGAAGTCCTTCAGGCCATGTTTCGGGATCCAGCGCTTTAAGTTTGAGTGTAGGGTCAAGACCAATTTTGAAAGAGACGAAGGAAAGCGATTCAATAGTTTTGCCTTTCGGCACGAGCTTCACCACGATTGGATCGATGTCAATATTCAGGTTGGCTTTCGTCATCGCACATACTGCTTCCACTGTGACCTCCGGACAAATCTTTGATATGTACAGCCAAAACCGATGATCAATTTCACTCTTGCAAATCGGAACCGATACAATATTGCCCTCCGTTTTTTTCTTGCTACCCACGCAACAGCTTTCTGGGGCGCGCTCATTTGACTCGATCACACGGGGGCGTTTTATTCCTCTACGCTGATCGATTACAGGCCAACGTGTATTTGTTGCTGGTGAGGAACTGATGGTGGGCTTTGAGTGTAGTTGCTTGATTTCCGTGCGTAGATCAGCAATTGCAGACGTAAGCGCGATGATAGGTGACTTTTCATCGGCTTGGTATGAAATCGAGCGAAAATGAGAGTTTTCAAACAACTCTGCACATCCATCGCACATCCAGAAAAGATTTTTCCTGTGTGATGTGAAGTACGATTGCATCGCCCGTGTTACGCGCCTGAGCATGCGTTCATATGAAAGAAAGCTCCACAGTAACCATCGACAGCCAGGAAGTCTGGATCGGGGGGAAATCGAAAACCGGAAGCCGCTGAGACGACAAAGAGAGTTGCCGGTAGTTTCAAGCGAAACCCTAACCTATCTCTCCGAGATGCCGCAAATAAGCTGGGTGTATCGTCTACAACCGTGCATCGAGCCAAAAAACGAGCCGGACTATCGACTTACAAGAAGGTAGTGATTCCAAATCGTGATGATAAACAAAATACGACGGCCAAAGCGCGATCCCGGAGGCTGTACACGACGATGCTGACGAAGTTTGACTGCGTGGTAATGGACGACGAAACCTACGTCAAAGCCGACTACAAGCAGCTTCCGGGACAGGAGTTTTATACGGCAAAAGGAAGGGGAAAGGTAGCAGATATTTTCAAGCACACGAAACTGTCAAAGTTCGCAAAGAAATATCTGGTTTGGCAAGCCATCTGTACCTGTGGCTTGAAAAGCAGCATTTTCATAGCTTCCGGGACTGTCAACCAAGAAATTCACGTGAAAGAGTGTTTGAATAAACGTCTGCTGCCTTTCCTGAAGAAACACGGTTGTTCCGTACTGTTTTGGCCGGATTTGGCATCTTGCCATTACGGTAAAAAGGCCATGGAGTGGTACGCCGCCAACAACGTGCAGGTGGTTCCCAAGGACAAGAACCCTCCCAACACGCCAGAGCTCCGCCCAATTGAGAAATACTGGGCTATTGTCAAGCGGAACCTAAAGAAGACCAAAAAAACTGCTAAGGACGAGCAGCAGTTCAAGGCAAACTGGCTTTCTGCGGCGAAGAAGGTGGACAAGGTGGCTGTACAAAATCTGATGGCAGGGGTCAAGCGTAAGGCCCGGCAATTCGGATTTGGAAAAGCGGAAGCCTAACTGAATATTTTTCCTGAATTTTATACTAATTGAACTTGAAAAAGATATTTAATTTGATTTTTTAAATAAACGATTTCACCGATTTACACGCGTTTTCCCTTGACCAAATTTTGACCGTATCACCCTTCATTGGCACCTCTTGATGCCATAATAAAACCAAATTGATTGATATGAAAACAACTAGATTTTCAAAAAACTTTAATAACACTGAATAAAGCTGGATGGTTTTTGCAATGTTACCTGGGTGTATTACTACGTACAAATATGATTAAGGCTTTCCAATTTAAACTTCCCTGGTTTATCGATTTGGACAAATGTTTTTATTTTTAATGTGGCAGTACTGTTATTGACATATCTATAGAATTTCACGTCAATTGGTTCATTGGTGTAGTAGTTACGCTTGTGTTTGCGACCAGAGAAAAGTTGTTTCTTCGATTTTTATAATGTCTGAAATTATTCAACAAATAAGTAGCATTTCTGCGCTAATTGAAATATTGGCTACCGAAACGTTCAGAATGTTGCAGAAAGCCTTTGGTGTGAAGTCAATGTCAAGAGCAAGTATTTTTGATAGGCACAAATTGTTGAGAACGCGTTGAAGACGAACTGCAACAAAGACGACCAAGAACATCTACTGATGAGCTACACGTTTTGACAGCTGTTAGGGCGGACCTAGGGCGAACCCAGTTCCGCACTGGCAATAACCGAAAACGACATTACTTTCAATCTCCAATCGGGCAACACCATGTCGTGAATTTTGCAATTGTTTCGAATGTTGAAATTTCCAGAACCAGACCGTTCGGCATCAACGGCCATGACAAAATTCAGTAAACCCCTTCTTCACCATAGAAATCGATGGTACGAGTCCCCTTGGGTTGAGTGGGTTGAGAGTCGCAAATGATATTACTATTTTTAACCATTTTTTAAATTTTACTCAAAATACGCTTCAGTCTCAACAATCAATAGGAAACTAGCAATTCAAAATAAGCTCTTACTAGCCTCACCAAGGCCAGTGTGGCCTCTTCTGTACACAAAAGTTGTCACCATTATATTCGGTCCATGGCTGCAGCTCGCCAGCCTCGCAGTCTGCGGAGGGTCCGCAGGTTGCCTTCTACTTGATCGATCCACCTTGCACGTTGCGCGCCTCTTCTTCTTGTGCCCGTCAGTTCGTTTTCGAGAAATTGTTTAGTTGGGCTATCGTCTGACATTCTTACAACATGCCCAGCCCACCGTAGTCGTCCGATTTTAGTGGTGTGTACAATGGGAGGTTCCCCCAGCAACTGATGCAAATCGTAATTCATTCGCCTCCTCCACGTTCCGTCTTCCATCTGCACTCCAGCGTAGATCGTAGGCTTCCGTTCACTCAATGTTGAGTTTTATTTTACTTAAATTTGGGTTCTTTTTATACTTTTTATACATATACTTCCATCATCAAATCATATTGTTTTGAGGATGAGACGTATTTAGCAGTATCGTTCAAATTAATTTATAATCAGATAGATCTCACCGGAAATTGTTGCTGATGTACAGTCCTCATTTGGACAGGGAAGCCTGTGATGCAAAATCACACTCCACTATTCGGCAAATATTTTTACGTCATCCTTTTCGAATGGAATATCAAATGGCCGTTTTTCACATTGCACTGGTTTTCTTTTTTATTTTCTCTCCACTCTCTGCCAATAATCAAAGTCCCCCGCTATGAGGTGACACTATATCGACTTCAAAACTGCGAACAATCATCAATTCACTCGCGACAAAGCGGAAATAAACTCTTTTTCAATAATTTATGTCAGGTGGCATAATACTAATAGCACTTATTGGACGAAGTGGACCAATATACCGTGGAATTTCGGCAGACTACGGAAAAACTATCGCATATTATCGTAAAACAAATTAATAAACGCGAACACGTTGTACACATAAAATGTATATTGTCGAACTATTACAAAGTTAGGTTATCACACTAATGTCAAATGATACTTCTTCTCCTTCTTCATCTGCGAGCGCTGTAGAAGACAAGCGCCCAACAGTGTTGCCAAGTTTATAGGGATGACCGTTGCATTATGGCCAACTGCACTAACAAATAAAACTATAGCACTTCCTTCGGGTGCCTGGGCAAGGACAAAGAACAAAAATAAACTTGGAAATAATACCAACCAATGCACATTTTGAGAGGGAATCGATTACATTTACTACGTCTTACACAAAGCAGGTGGAGATTTTATGATTTCACTGTTTGTTTAAGATGAATAACGAATTTTTTTTTTTCGCTAAAACGACGCAGCAGAAACAAAACACGTCAGTTTCAAAGCACAGCATGCTGCGATCTAGTTTATGTTAGTAAAATATAAACCAAAAATTCTTAACAAGGTGATTGGTAGGTTAGGGTAAATTGAAATAATTTATTTACATATTGTGTAAAGTGGATGAACTCGCATGCAAGGAAGTGGGTACAACATTGAGTAAGACATGAAAAGTAGGCTAGCAGGCGAAGAGAACATGATACTGCAAGGGTGGCGATAGAAAATGCTCCCCCCCCCCCTTTTAAACTACTGCATGCTGGAAAGTTGGGTGCGGAAACTACAAAAATGCGCCTTCGCTCATTAAGTTACAGGCGTTCGTGTGCAGCAGATTAATTTGTGAAGAGTTCTTAACTTATAGTTAACTTAACTTAGGGATGGTTCACATATTACGTAACGCACTTATGGGCGGGGGGGTCACATTTTGTTACGATTTGTTACGCAAAATAAGGGGGGTGTAGGTGCTTCCGGTTTTAATTACGTAACGCGTCCTCATTTTCGCAAAAAAAAAAACAAATTTAAAACAAAAAATTTCATTTGATAATTTGAAAAAGTTCTCGAGGATTGCTGTGACACATTCTTGAGTAGATACAATTAGGAGTGTACTAACTCTTACTTTGGGTAAACCAGTTAGTCAGTGTGGTTTTGATTTTTGAAGTATTTTCCGGTCGCGCATGTTTTGAAATTCCATGTTTTTCTTTCGCGAAAATGGACAAAAATACATCATTTCACCGACTTTGCAATCTTTACTGTAAAGCATATCCGGATACAAACAAATAGAGAACTTCAACAAACTTGCACCGAGTTCTGGAACAGCTCCAAGAATCTGGAAGATTTCCCCAAACGCAGAAGGAGACCGAACTGTTACGGTTGACTACTGAGAAAAAGCAACGTTATTTGATATTTTTTCAATAAAGCTTCCAAAGAAGGACCACAGAAAATTGCGCGAAAACAAGTGCAGGTCCATTGCAAGAGAACTTTGGTTCCAAAAAGTTCTTGAGCAATTGCCCCCTACGAAGGAACCATGTCCGGCGCAGCCAGGTTCAAGCCGCACATAAAAAAACCACAAACAGGAACAGCTGAATACAAAGTAAAGTGAGCTGAACGCTGATATTTTGGACCTGGAAGTTCGTTTGAAAAACAACATCAGAACGTTGCAACAGGAGAAGGAATTGCGCCAGTTCCGAAAACAGAAAGCGGACTTCGAGAAGGAGCTTACAAAACTAGTGGATAACCAACAAAGTCAGCAACAATTCCGGGACGAGAGGAAGCGTCAACTTGACGATATGCTTGAAAATGACCATGGTAAAGCTGCAAAACTAGGCATTCATCAAGCTCCAGGAAGACCTCGTCAGGATGATGAGGATGCAATTTTGAAGGTCATTATGGAGATCGCCCAGTATGGAGCTTTACCCATGAACGGTTCGAGGAGTTGAGCACTGTCAAAACGCCTGACGAACTCGTCGATAAATTGAGGTAAATATTAATCCCGTTATTACCTCGTCTAAAAGTATCACTTACATCGTCTTTTTTTTTTGGTTCAGGGATTACGGACACAACCTTTCTCGAACATACGTCTATTACCGTTTACGACCCCGCCAAGAGGCAAATCAATACCGTGCCGGTGCGGTTGATTCGAGTCACCAATGACCTTCACAAATTTCATGAGGATACTCGATTCTGCACGTCAACAATTCGGCCAGCTTTCTTGGTTCTGCAGATGTTGCGAGATTAAGTCAAGACGACAAGGCCCGTGTGCCCCTGGGGGTGAAAGCAGCAAAACTGCAAGCTCCAATGCTTATGCACCTAGAGTATCGTGTGAGGTTGTCAGACCTTCCGATCGCTAATAAGCACAAATTAATACCATCTGTCCAGGTTCAGGTGTACCAGGTAATTTTGTTCATCATTCATCATTGTGTAATCAGTTTAAGAAAACTGTATTATATATTATTTTATTTCGTTTTTCAGGAGCTACAAATAAACCATACGGTTATGGCGAACCAGGATCCGGGGATTCGAAAGGACCATCATACGTTGACGTTCGTTCGGCCAAACACCTGTCGTCAAACGCCTACGCACATGCACGTGATTTTCAGCGGCTTATGGAACTACCACCAATTATGAAAACATCATCTGGAGATGTCAAACCAGTTGAAATTATCACGGTTGATGGAGGGCCGGATGAAAACCCGCGGTATTCCAAAACGATAGAGGTTGCCATACATAAGTTCAAGATATATAATCCTGATGCTTTCTTTGTGGCGACAAACACGCCACGACGATCTGCATTCAACATTCACACCACCAATGGGGTAATCACCTCGACAGCCAAAAGGGAGGAGAGGAAAAAAAGGAAAATGAAAACCCCCAGGGAAAAAAAAAACTAGAAAAGGGCCCGGCCCCGAACACGAAAAACAACCCTCTCCCCCTAAAAAAAAAAAAAGGGATAGGTCGGAAGTCCCAAAATTGATTATTAAGAGGAGGGGGGGGAAACCCACACACACTCCAACACCACCGCAGTTGTTCCGGGATTTTTTTTCCCCCCCCCGGGGGTTGTTGAGTACAACCCACAGATGGCCATTGCAAAGGACTCAGGTTCAGCTGTTCAGAATCAGGATTGTCGTATACGATTTCTTCTGTCCTAACCTGAAAGGTAAGCTTGATGACAGAACATGCCAAGAATGCTAACTCTATTTTGCATCGATCGTCATGTTGAAGAATAGTCGCAAAATTCATTCATCCAAACATCGTTCCGTCAAGACAAAGCCTAAGAAAATCCTGACGAAGAGGGATAATGAGATGCTAGTTGCTCTGGAGGATGACAATTGGGAAGCAGAATGGTTCGAAGAAGAGGATCTTGAGATTACAGATGTTCCCGAGGTCTAACAACAAAACCAGGACGGTATGCCGGTTGTTTTACTGTCTGACTATTTTAAGGCTGTTTGGGAAAACGATGAATGAATCAAGAATGTTGATATTTGAAATGTTGATATCTGTAATGTTGAAATCGATGAAAGTTCAAAACGAATACAGCGTATGCTTAGTCAAAGTTGTTTCGAATGGCTAGGTGATGAAATCGGCTATTATAATACCTCCCGCTACCCCCACAGGACCTTTTATGCTATACTACAAGTCGCCATCTTGTATGGTACCGACGCACACGATACGGTGCAGTAACCTAAGGGTTTGCTGCATCTAATAGCAAAGCATAAATTCGGTCTCAGGCCCAATCAGCCATAACCGTTAAGGACGTACTGTTGCTCGGTGAAAACGTTTACTCACCAAGCAGCATTCTCCTTTTGGCACGGTCACTCCGGTATCGTCCTGGACCGTGTCATTCACCGTCAATGAAGGAAGACGCCGTAGATTGCTTCGATTGTTCGACATCTGTGAACGACGAACTCCGCTCATCAACCACCATTCTCCATCGTCTTCAAAACCCACCAGCCAACATTCATCGTCAACAGCAGCAGCGACCCAAGTAGCACAACTTGTTTCAATAGAGCATAAACATATCTCTTGAAACAAATAAGGGATAGTTTTGTTTAGCTATGTACCGCAAAATCATACACAACAGCAACGCAAAAAGCGCAAGAGTGGAGCCTATTTGCAACTTGACGCTGGTTCTACAGAGTTGAAATAGCATTTTGTAAAACTTACATGTATTGTAAATTGCGTTGCAGGAAAGTGAAATGATGCCGATGTTTAAATGAATGCGAGGATAACTTTTTTTTTTAATGGATATCGTTATCAACCAAACATTCGTGATCGAAATATTGATAAGTAAAATGAGCTGAAAATCGTGTTGGAATAAGTTTATTTTTTAAACGCTTTCGGATTTATGGACCAATATTCTGTTCTACTACGAAAAATATAAACGCCCTAGAATAAATCCTCGAGAATAGAGCATTGCTTCAGAACATGGAAGAGAACAATTTGTGTAAAATTATGTTTATATTTGGAAGAATCAGATTTCTGATTCATTCGAAGAATTATAAATCGTTACAGGTTCAAACTGTGGAGAAATGAGTGAAATTTAAAAATCTCATTTTGTATTGCAAAATGTTGGTATATGGCGACTGTTTACAAACCAAATACACTATCGGCTAAAATAATCTTGAATCCATTCTTAACACGTGAAGTACTTCTATGATATTTATTTAAGCAGACATTTTAAAATTATAGCTATCTGGTAGTTTGATAGTGAGTTTTCTTTGTTTGTTTATACCTGATTTACCTACTTTATACTTATTACTTATTTATTAACTTGATGTTTGACTGACAGTACAATTAAAACAATAATGTTCTATACGCCTTCAACAAAAGTGTTAAATTCATTGGACAAAGAATTAGTATAATTCAGATGCTACACCCTGATTTTTACTTAAAAAACTGAAGAGCACTTGAGTGGGGATTTCGTTAAGAGGTTCAATCGGAATAATAAAAAAAAAATCCTAGTATTATTAATTCTTCCATGAATTCGAAGTCTGGATTACTCGCAACATGATTATCCGTAATTTTGGTCTAGGTCACACTAAAATGTTTCTAGTGGTATTATAACATAAAACAAAATGTTTTATTTCAATTACTTTAGACGCAACTGTTTCTAGGTGAAGTTATCTTAGCATACACACATAGAAAATTTTACAGTATTCGGCAATTTTTTACCGAACTTTCAACAGCTGAACGTTCGGTAATCCGATTTACCGGACTTCGGGGAAATTTTCCAGTATTCCGGTATAAAAATTACCGGAACTTGTCAAATTTTTCCGAAATCCGTTAAATCGGATTACCAAACGTTCAGCTGTTGAAAGTTCGGTGAAAAATTACCGAATACTGTAAAATTTTCTAAACGTATTGGTGGAAAATATCAAACCGTTCCTAACATGTAGAATTTATAGTGCAATTATTTAATTGCATTGCTCATGACGAAAAACCACTAGCCTTACAAATTCTATCATATGTTTGCTTAAAGGAGCTTAATAAGTCGTCTCCTGTTCTGAGCCACGCGAAGTTAAATAACTTACTTATAAAAGACAAACACTTCGTCTCAGTTGGTTAAGTTAAGTTGGTCGTTCAAACCAATCTTGATAAAGTTTATTTTTATTGTTACATAAAGATTTTTTTATTGTTACTTGAAGATTTATTTGCTTAACTCGCAAAACAATTTCATGTAACAAATTTATTGAACAACTTTATTATGATTATTTTCGCTTATGATCAATCGATTATTCCATATTCAAAACATTTTAAGCCTCTTCCAAACAATAATGTGACCCATTAACCTCGAGCTAGCCACGAGTAATTGGCACCCCTCTTTACTAAAATCGAAATAGAAAAATTGTTAATTACAATATTGAATATCGGCTCCGCAAAGTGTTACACACGCCTGAGCCTAATAAATAAACGAACTGATTAAAAAAAAAAAAAAAACATTTTAATCCCTACTTAACAGATATTGTTGCTTGGGTTTTGATTTAAATAAGCTATTTGAAATTGCAATCAAGTACTCATACATTGGAAATTTTACCAATACCAAAGCTTTACTATGTGATGGATACATTAGGTTATAGTACTGTCCAAATTGTCCTTTAAATTGGGTCCACGGGTTTCTTGTGAAATCATTGATTTTGCTCTTATGTAAACAGTTGGGAGAATTCATTCAAAAACGTAACAGTTTTTGTTCATTAGGCACAACTAGTAATCTCACAACTTTTTATTTTGATTGGGAAGATAATTTATTTCAGCTTTATGAAGGTAGCTATTTTATTTATATTAATTAGTTAGTTCAGCCAAAAATTAAAATATTATGCTCTCACTATTTGAGTGATCCTTGTTTCAAAGTTTAATAGTAATAGCCAGTACTATGAAAATCATAGCTTACAAAAGTTGCATAATGAATACTTTAAGTCATTTTCTTTTTTAGACCTATATGTTACTGTACAACCTCTAAAAATCAACCCTTACCCAATTTGATCAGATTATGAATTGATTATTTTTTCATTCACATCAAAACACGTGTGGTCGGTAGTGTGCCTTTGTTCGGATATATTTCAATCGTCATCACTGTTGTGGTAATGTGCAATTGAACGTTGCAAGAACGTAGCATTATTCATTGACTTTATATTGTGTTCTCATTACGTTGCGCATGTGGCTAGAAAACGCATTTTGAAAACATTAAGTATCAGAACGTTTCATTGGAACACGAGTGTAAATTATTTGTTATGTTGCACTGTAGGTGAAAATTACTTCATAATAAATATCACATAAAGCTTGCTTCAGATAGAATTGGAACAAAAACAATTGCCTGTATTTCAGTTATTTATTATTGAATTCAAGATCTTTTTTTATACAAATGTAGCGTTTTCTTCATACTTTTAAGAAAAAATACGGATAAAATTATTCGTCACGGTTTCGAAGGAATTCTCGAATGTTTCCTGTAACACGGCTCATTAGGCGGCGCACACCTTCTTCGTCCATCGTTTTAGCTATCTTATTCCACCAGGTCTTCATCTGATTGATGTCTTTGACAACTTTTCCCTTTGCCTTGAGTCTCCTCTTCATGATTGCCCAGTATTTCTCAATAGGGCGGAACTGGGGGCAGTTGGGTGGGTTAAGGTTTTTCGGAACAACCAGGACCCCTTTCTCTGCATACCATTCTTGAACGACTTTGCTGTAATGAAAGCGTGCCAAATCTGGCCAAAACATTACGGGATGGTCGTGGGAACGAATGAACGGCAAAATTCGTTTTTGGAGACACTCTTTTTGGTATAATTCCGACGTCATTGTCTAATTTGTAACGAAAACTTTCGTTTTTTTGCCACAGCTGCAAATGCCCTGCCAAATCATGAATTTTCGTGCAAATTTGTCGGCAAAAACAAATTTAAATTTGGCTGGAACATCCCCCCGAGCCGTTGCCAAGTAAAATTTTTGACCTGGGATTCGCCCGAAGTCAGCCTTGACATAGGTTTCATCGTCCATCAGAAGACACCCGTCGAACTTGGTCAGCACCTGGTCGTATAGCTTCCGAGCACGGATTTTGGCCACACTATTCTGTTTTATGGTCCGATTTGGCTGTTTGCTAGCTCGATACGACTTAATTCCATCCCGGAGTAGAGTTCTCCTCACGGTACTATGGACAGCAACGAATTTTCTGGCCAAATCACGGTCCGACAGATTGGGATTCCTCTTAATCGTCTTCAAAATCTTACCACGCAGTTTCCGGTCGACAGTTCCACTCCGACGATTGGCTTGAGGCTTCCGAATCGTCTTCAATGTTTCCTTATACCGTTTGATAACGCGCCATACGGTATTTCTGGGCAATTTCAGCTGTTTAGCTAGCCTAGATGCAGACCACAATGGATTTTCCAAATAACTGTGCACAATTTTTTCCCTTCTTTCGGCTTCCATGTTGATTGTTTACAAAGTACAGTCGATTTGCAGAATGTCAAAAATACATACGTGAAGCTGACAAAATTACCGACACGTGGGTGCCAAGAACTTCCAAATCCGTCCAGGCCCCCCCCCCCCCCCCCCCCCCCCCACACAACAAAACCTCAAAAAAAAACCCCACCCCCACAAAAAAAAAAAAACAAACGCAACATAAAATTAACTTACTGCAAGGAAACAAAAACAAAAAGATCTGGCCACCCCCAACTTTTTTTTTTGAATGGTCTGGCAAACCATTGACCAACATACATAAAAAATATATTATATCTATACCCGCAAAAAACTTTAAAACTTGAAAACCAAGTGTTGAATATTAAAGATGTTTTGTGTGTTACTTGGGGAGCGTTCGCAGGACAACGAGATCATCAAGAGCAACGGTACGTACCGAAGAAAACCCCACAATAAAGGGTGTCTACGATGAAATTGCCACACACAAAATTGATTCGCAAAATTCGAGTTTTCATCCGATTGCCATCAAATTTTCAGGGATTGAGAAATAACTATTAAACTTCATTTTATCATTTTACTCGTATTTTATTTACAGTCCATACGCAAATGCCCGCACCTTGGCCTTAACCCCGGCCATAAGAATCTGCACAACCTGTGAATCAACCGTTTTTTGCATGTAAACCCATACTTTCTTCAGTTCCTCGACTGTTTTCACTACCTTAGGTCGTTTAAGAAGGTGCTGCTTCATAATCGCCCAGTACTTCTCGATAGGGCGGAGCTCCGGAGTGTTGGGAGGGTTGAACATTTTCGGCACGAAATTGACCTTATTGTCCGCATACCACTTCAGCACGTCCTTGGAGTAGTGGCATGAGGCCAAATCCGGCCAGAAGATTGTTGGGACGTTGTGGGCCTTCAGGAGAGGAAGCAGCCGCTTCTGGAGGCACTCTTTTATGTACACCTGTCCGTTCATCGTGTCCTGGGTCACGAAAGGTGCACTCCGCTTCCCGCACGTGCAGATGGCTTGCCAAACCAGGAATTTCTTCGCAAATTTGGACATCTTCTGAGTGCGGACATGCTCCGGAACGCTGAACTTATCCTTGGCCGTGAAAAACAGGTTGCCGGGGATCTGTTTGAAGTCGGCCTTCATATATGTTTCGTCGTCCATGATGCAACATTCAACTTTCGTCAGCATGTTGAGGTACAACTTCCTGGCACGGGTTTTGGCGGACTTGTTCTGCTTCTCGTCGCGATTAGGGGCCTTTTGTACCTTGAACGTTCGAAGCCCAGCCTTAGTTTTGGCCTTCTGGACAAAACTTCGGCTTAGGTGCAGCTTTTTAGCCACATCCCGAACGGAGGCGTTCGGATTTCGGTTGAAGGCCCCAACTACGCGGTTGTGATTTTTGGTGTTGTACGGAATACTTTTTCCTTCACTTCTGGGCTTCCGATCGGTGGTCAACCGTTCCTCGAACCGCTTAATCACTTGCGACACCGTGGAATGCACGATTCCCAACGTTTTAGCGATGGAACGATGCGAGAGATCCTTGTTCTCGTGCTGAATGCGCAAGATTTTATCACGCACGAGCTGTTCTTTCGACTCCATTTCCGCGATCACAGGACTTTAAAACTTGCAGGATGTAAATAATGCACTATGAACTAAATCCACCCAAATTTTCATTAAATTCTACCCAACAGTTGAAAAGTTAGAGCAATTTCATAGTGTGGCAATTTCATCGTGGACACCCTTTACCCACCCCCCCCACCCCCCCCCACAAACCACAAAATAAAAAAAAAAAAAAACGGGTATAGGGTTGGGAAAAAAAAAACAACACCGGTTTTTTTCAAATTTTTTTTTTAAATGTTCGTAATGAATTTCGTGTGTGCTTGAACGATCCATTTTTCATGCACAAATTTTTATTTCGCCGAAATTCATTTTTTAGTAAAACCTCTAGCGACCGAAAAATTCAATTTTTGCATAACACGTTCCCGCATGCAAAAAAAAAAATATTATAAAAATGATCCTTCAGATTCACGGAATTACTGTAAACTAATGATTTTTTTTATTTTTATGGTTTCAGTTGACCTGTTCTATCTGGGGAGTTATCACCGCAAGGCTCTTCAAAAAAAAAAGGCGTTTAAGGGAAACAGCCACCCCTTAAAAACTATTTAACATTTTTTCACAAATTTTTGCATAAACATTGTCAACAGATTGTACGGTCAGAAAATAAAATCATTCATGTAATAAAAAGATTGCTACATACCTAAGAAAAAATCCAAACTTTCCTATTTTTTTCGACAAAAAAGGTATATAACCCCTTAAATAAAAACCCTAGTTTCCCCCCCTTGAACCACATTTTCCAATACAGCCCCAAAATATCTTAGTCAGGTGACCGTACACTGTACGTCTTGTCCGTGAAGCCCCTTGGCATTACCGAGTAGTAAGCCGACCCTGAAACCCAGTTCGAGGGGTTTCTTGCTACAGAGCTTTCCGGGACAAACGAACAGTTTCATAATAGCCAAGAGGCGACCACGGCGTGGTGGTTAACATTCATACCTCATTCATACCAAAGTCACGAGTTAGAATCTCACCCCCGGACAAGTTACGAAAATACCCAAAAGGTATTTGAGTGACTACGACGGGAGATGAACCAGCCCATGGCTGAAAATCTCGATAATAAAGGGGAAAAAAACCTTATAGCCAGTTTGGTTTGGATTTGAACCAATAGGCATTCC
Organism: Aedes koreicus; assembly: GCA_024533555.2. Classification (NCBI taxonomy): domain Eukaryota; kingdom Metazoa; phylum Arthropoda; class Insecta; order Diptera; family Culicidae; genus Aedes; species Aedes koreicus. The sequence continues at coordinate 46,285 of JAHHFK020004771.1, read as the reverse complement.
TTCCAGGAACTTCCAGATCTGCGGGAACATTCGTCTGATAATCCGCTTGATAAATACTCAATTGATTTTTAATACATCCACTAAGTGGTGATTGAGGTCAAACTATTTTTTGAACTTCTGTATCTTAAGAACCTTATGAGCGAGTGGTGAACAAGCCACAGGATGAAAGCCACGATAGTTAAAAAATAAGAAATAATAACTTAAGAATCGAACCTAGCAGAATGGAACCTTCGGAAATTTCCAACTTTGGAAATCAAGGGCTCCCAGATAAGATTGGAAATGCCCGGGGAGAGTGGAAATGATTCCACGATACTCTGGAAGCCACCATCGATAATAATGAACAACAACAGCACGTGACGTCAGAAATACAAGAATAGCTTGCCGAGTTAATAATACTGCATTTGTGAAGATTTGCGCCAAATGACTCATGGAACATTTCATAAAAACGTTACAATTGTACATGTCGAACATTAGTAGAACATTATTCTAATTAACCCAAAATAAACAAGCAAGATTGTTATGCAATTTCACATGATGCATTCCTCGCTATGGATCGTTAGTTGGAGAACAAAAATGCAGCACATCAATTTGCTTTTAAACCATTCAATGTGTGCGTAAGGTTGGGCAGTGTGTTAGTTTTTTTTATACATTCATTTATTTGTACAGGTTCAAAAATGTATTCGTATTGACTGTGAGACTGTAGCCCGAAAGTCCGATGACTCACAAAAAGTAAACATTCTAAATTTATAATCGAGATTTGAACTGTGACCGACCTTAACAAGTTGAGATGAATGGAATAAAAACCCTACAATTGCTTCAAATGAATTTCTTTTTGAGGAATCGGTATGCAGCCAATCGCTTCGTGGATCATGATGGGCAAAATTTCCGTTTCGGAATCTTTCTCAAGAAATGATTGCAAAATTTACGTGGCGTATTTTTTGCCACCATTCCAACTTTTGGGTGTAGACGGATCTCAATCATTGGAACTCGTTTGCCCTCTCGATAAATTTAGCTTTCGAAATCTAAGTTATACTATGCGTTTCGATAGAAACAAAGTATCCTAGTTAACAATCTTCCGGAGAGATGCTAATAGCCAAGCAACCTTATTTGAAAATTATGGGCGCCCGAAGACACCCCCTCAAATAAACGCTCGCGTCTCGCTCGTGCAAATTCTTTCTAAAATTTCGTCATTTTTGCTCATTGATCATCACCAACTCGCCGCAACTCGGTCTCGTGCTAGCCTCAGTGACGACAAAAGACTCCTTTCGCACGCGTCACAGTCATCTTAACCATCGTCGTCGTCGTCACTTTTGGGGGAGAAGGAGACGCTTGTCGATTTTGCTCTGCAGCAACCAAAGCACCAAAAGATGAATCACTCCAAGTTTTTAATTCGACAAACACCGACACTGGTTCACCGACTAGCTCAAATCCCAGCTGATAGTTATTCTCAATTACACCGCGAAACAGAGCAGACGATTGATTGACTAAAGGTCCCGGTAAAATCAGGATGTGGCGTGCATTTTTTGGACTTGTTGTGTTGCTGCAAGTTGGTGGTAGAGCCGAAGGATTCTTGTTGGTTGAGTACCTGATCGGAGGTTGGAAAACCAACGTTGGACAGTATCCGCACATGGTGGCTTTGGGTCGGTCCAGAGCGAATGAATCCATTGAGTGGTTCTGCGGAGGAACGCTGATTGGGTCGGAGTTCGTCCTGACGGCTGCCCACTGCGCAAACACCCGAATGCAGTAAGTACCTCCATTTTCGGCTTCGAATGCGATGACGCATCTATCGATCATTTGCAGTGAACCACCGACGGTCGTCCGGCTAGGCGAGTACGATCTGAGCATCGATTACGACAGTGACCATGAGGATGTGGAAGTTTCCGAAATAGTGCATCACCCGGCCTACAACGGCATTCAAGCGTACAATGACATCGCTCTGATCCGGCTCAATCGCACTGTCACCTTCGGGCGATTCATCAAGCCGGCCTGCCTGTGGAAGCATCAGGCGCTACCGCCCGGGAAGCTCACCGCCATCGGCTGGGGGCAGCTGGGACCCAGTAAGTAAATATTCATTCAATGAGGTTTTCAGTGTCGATGAAAAAGTGTGACAGATAGAATTTCCTCTGTGACGCCGGGAAAATTTCTATTTAAAGTGATTGAGTGTGTGAAGTTACCACAGATTGGGTTAAATGAGGTACATAGCAATAATGTTTGTATGAGGTCCGTCCCAACTGGCAGCTTGCTTGAGTTCGAAGACAAAATATTGTAAACATTGCTGAGCAAGCGAGTGGTGACGTCACACTATGGAATTAAAGGAAATAATCAATTTAAAACGTTTGTGGAGTTTATCGTTGAATTAAACTGACTCATAAGCTTCTCATAGCTTAATCTTTTCCTTCCCAGAAAGATTCTCGATTTAATACCATACTCTGCTCCGCCCTATTCTATGTAGTACTTACAACTGTAAGAATAAACAAAAAGGTGTGGATCACTTGTTAGCTTTAACATGCATAAAAAAAACCACATAACAACAACCATTTTCTTCTACGAACTTCATCCTTCGGAAGTCCCTACGGAAAGGCTATCTTTGGTAATGCCGTAACTTGTTACGGAACGCTTCTCACTGCACATCGAATCATTACTCCACAAACTCAAGTGCAAAGCGGACACATTTTTGGAAAAAAACTTTTTCAGAGACTCCATCATTGCTCTAGATGCTAAAAATAACGGGATCGTGTACTGCAATTGTTGAAATTTGATGAGCTAAGCCCAGCATCGAAAAAATGTCAGATTGTTTGTCATATGTTAAGACAGAAAATGCTAGTGGAGACATCGAAATGAAATTCTACATATGGCGAAATTTTCCTCATTAAATTTTCTTCGTTTCCACCATTCTTCTTCTTTTTTAATTCTAAAATTATTTTTTTTTAAAAAAAGCGATTGAGACTTGAACATTTTTTCAGATGATTGGTGTGTGATATTTCATTGGGTTGGTTCTTACATTGGGGTAGTTCTTTCAGTCAAAATAATGTTCTGAATAATTTTAAATTTTTATTTTTAAATGTTTGATTGAAAGAGCCCCCTAATGGAAGAACCACCCCAATTAAATATCACAGTCCAAAGATGCTATTTTTTCAATTCCTTGATTATCGAGATTTTCAGCCCTGGGCTGGTTCATCTCCCGCCGTTGTCACTCAATTACCTTTTTGGGTATTTTCGTAACTTATCCGGGATGAGATACGAACTCGTGACTTTGGCGTGAAAGGTATGGATGTTTAAGACTACACCGGGGTCGCCCCCTCCAAAGATGCTGACAAAAGCAAAATATTAGGAATTAAAACGCTATAATGAACATCCCATCAATTGCTCCGTTGTTTAAGCTGTACTCGAAAGCTTTCAAAGTTCTAGGAAATTCATAATTTTTATCGATCAAAGGCACCCATGTCCCATTTAGCCGAAATTTGGCATATGGGCATATTTTGGGCTAATTGAACGTTTGCTGGTTTTGGTTCATGTTGGTTTTTGAAATTAACCCGAAATTTGAATTGATTTGAATTGAATTGACATTTTTTCCTCATCTGAAAATTGAAAGCCCTAAACATTTTCCAAGAGAAAAAAATATTTTTCTAAAAAAATCTGTGGAATAATAATCTCTTTTTTGCAACTTTTTGCATAAAAATTCTGTTGAAAATCTCTTTAACCTTCCTAAGACATTGAGTTCAATTCTGACCCATGGGGCGATTTCAATGAAAGCGTTTTATTTTAAAACTAATTGGGCTGAAATTTTCTTACTCTTAAAATTTTACGGAATTTTTCATTTTTGCATAAAAATATTTTTTTTTTTTTTTAAATCAATATAAGGTGGTTATACAAAAAAAATGACACATAAGACATTAGGGTCAATATTGACCCAGCTTTCAACCGTAGGTAGAATTCCGAAATTTTAACTTAGAGTCAATGTTTGTACACCATTTGAAAGTTTCTGGTCTCAAAAATGCATTGAAAGTAAAAAAAAATGGATCCGGTTACATTGTCCTCCGGGAATCTGCTACAAAGGGAAGGAAGCTTAAGTTTGGCTGTGTTAACAGAAACATATAAAACATGCATATAAAACATTTCAGACTCATTGTAGCGAATTGGCGTCTTCAGCAATGTTTCTCAGTGCGTAACGAATCAAAATTCTTCTGATATTATCATTTTAATTCCAAATCGTGCTGCAGAGATGGCGCTGCAGTCTATCTTTGCCAATTAAAGCTCTAGAGAATTGCCGTCCCTGGCAAAGTAGTTTGGAATATAAAATGTAGTCATTTGACATTATCAGATTAGTTCCAGATTGTGCCGCAGAGGTGGCGCTGCAATCTATCTTTGTCAAATGAAGCTTTAGAGGGTTGCCGTTTTCAGCTAAGTTGTAGAGAATGTAAAATGAAGACATTTGAAATAATCACATTGGTTCCAGATCGTACCGCAGAGATGGCACTGCAGCCTATCTTTGCCATATGAAGTTCTAGAAAACAATGAATAATGTCACAATGAGAATCTTTGCCGAAGATCGCAACTGTCTAGAGCTTCATTTGACAAAGCTAGATTGCAGCGCCATCTCTGCGGCAACATCCGGTAATAATCTGATAATGTCAAATGACTACATTTTATAATCCAAACCTACTTTGCCCAAGACGGCAACTCTCTAGCGCTACATTTGGCAAAGATAGACTGCAGCGCCATCTCTGCGACAATATCTGGAACTAATATGATAATGTCATAAGACGAAAAAGGACCTATTTAAAAACTCTAGCGCTACATTTGGAAAAGATAGACTGCAGCGCCATCTCTGCGGAAAGATGTGGAACAAATTTGATAATGACAGAGGACGACAAATGACGTAATGAGAATTTTTCCCAAGACGGCAACTCTCTAGCGCTACATTTGGCAAAGATAGACTGCAGCGCCATATTTGCGGCATGATCTGGAACTAATATGATGATGTCAAAAGTCAACAAATAACTTATTGAACAACTTTGTCCAAGTCGGCAACTCTCTACAACTAGTCTGAAATGTTTTGCGTTTTTGAGACCATAACCTTTCAAATGGGGTACAAACATTGTGCCTAGGTTGAAATTTCATAGTTCTAGAAAGCGTTGGAATCCGGGTTAATATTGACCCTAATGTGTCAGTTTGTTTTAATACCCGAGGAAGGTTAAAAAAGCTTACAAGAAGCTTGTTTGCTGCGCAAAACATCTCTTCTTTAAAATACAAGAGATTTGTTTTTAGAATCTTATGATAAATCAGCTGTGTCGAAAAAAAAAAAACAATAAATCCAAACTGCAGACGCTCATATTAAATTTAGTTGCCAATGATCCTAAATGAGCTTTTGGGAAGACTAAAAATTTAAGAACAAAATATGTAGACTTGAAAATTATTTCTTACTTCAGTATGCAGTTCACAAGTTTTTAGATGAGCAGAGATATTTTAGCTTGGCTTAAAAATATCTCATGTTCGATCTTAATAAAGAACAACATTTGAGTATTTTTGAAACAAATTTTTGCATGCCCGGTTCTCGTCTACCGAAGGTCATTCATTCAATTCGAAAAAGTCGCTTTCTTTTTGGTGCCGTTCGTTTGTACCACAATCTTTCGGTTTGTGAAAAATGCTGCTTTTCACATGTTTTTCTTGATTTAATTCGAAAAAAGTGGCATTTTCAAGCCAAACTAAAATATCGTTCGCAGATCTGAAAATTTGTGGCCCATAGTGCTGATCCTTTCGTTTGAGCACAGCATTTTAATTACATTGCACATAAGGAAGTAAAACAACTTTAAAATTGGTATGATCCTGTACGCATGATTTTTCACTTGTTGATTTGGCATCACTGTACAAGCGCTGCTAGCTTAGCGCCCGGTTCACGGCGGGGCTTATGTGAACGGAATCATTGGAAGAGAAACGTGCAAACAGGCCCCAAAAGGACTGTGAACAAATCATTGAGCTCGCCAACCGATAGTCATTAATACAATTCGAAAATGTCAACATGTAGAAGATAATCCCTTCCTCATGATAGTATTGGATTATATACAAGGAGATTGACGTCACCGCTTCGATGACCTTCGATAATATTCTCTAATATTCTCTATCATGCGACACTAATCTCACTACAAGTTTCACCATTTCACTAATACATGCAAGCTTCGCGGGCTGGACCTGGTATAAACGTCATTGGGTACATAGAGCTTCTGGGAAGTTTTTACTTGAGGTACAGCTATGGCCATTCAGCACTATGCTGGTTTTGATGGCGGCCAATAGGTTTTATGATGGTTCTCAAGTGGTCATAACATCTTTCACTAGAACATTTTCAAAATCTTTATGGTCTTAGAAAGGTTTTATTAATTTGGTTTTCACAACCGTCTATAGAGTGGGCCACTTTGTACACATTTCGGCTTTAAAAAATCACAGAGGAGGTGTTGGTGGACAAAAAAGTTTTGAATGTAGTTTTATCAACAAAGCCGGGAGGAGTGCTATACGGCTGGAATAGAACTGAAATTGTTACTTGGGTAGTGTGCAGATAAAAGCTGATTTAAAAAATGTGTTGTTCAGTTTACTGCCGCTGGAAGAAAATTCATACGTCTATGACTGCCTAGAGTCAAGATATTACTGAAGCGCATATTATACGAAGAAGGGAGGTCTTTCAGTTCACATGAAAATTCTTGTAATTTTAATGGACAATGGCGAGCATCCAATATAATTCCCGAAGGTCAAGTTATATTATGTTATTGAGTTTGACTCCTATTATTATTTATAACGGATTTTTGAAATACCCTAAACAGCACATAAAGATACAGCAGCAAACCATTACCTTGAGCTAAATCGTGAGATTTTTTTAAATTTCGTTTCTTGTAGTTTTCATATTTTTTTAGTGTAAATGTTTCCAGGTGATCCTGGTTGAATCTGTAGTAGGGTATTTTGCTCAGTTCCTGGAGTTCTTCGACATATCTCCTATACATTTAATTGAAACTCTGTATCAATTCTGAGCCATTGTCAAATCCCGCTCTCCCTCACGTAAAGAGATAGTATATATGTGTATGAATTTTGACATCAGCTTCCTCCCAACGTAAATGTAAATCTTTTTCATGAAGTATCTCAGTAAAAAAAAGCACAAAAAATCATTGTTTAAACGGTTTCTATGGCCAATCAATAACTTTTAATTAATCTCAGGTTTATTGGATACAATACACCGCGCGACATAATGTTCACAAAATACAACGCGGTGTAACACTTTCGAAACTCTGCGGTGTACTTTTGATCGGAGGAAAGCCGTGTGCGTTTGTTATGTTTGTTCTGGCGTTTTACCCTCGGTCATAGACCATTTAGCAAAATGCACAAAGAAAACTCCAGATACTTTATGTATACGTATGTCTTGTGATTTCTTATCAATAACAACTCGATTCTGATCAGTCTTTTCATGGATTCATGGATACATTCCGAAGGTGCAACCCTGCCGTGATACAAAAATCAACATCGGAAGTATACAAAGTGAAAACTCCAGGGGGTGTGATACTTTATCTTTGCGTACATTGCGTCTGCTGATGTTCAGTCCGACTGGTATCATTCATTGCATGGAGGGCTTTTCTCAACACCGTTTGCAGTTGCAACTATTCTCCACTTAAAAAATCAACCGCTTGCTTTATTTATTCATCATACGGTAACGGGATGTAATGTTAGCCTATCACCTTCATTCGGCCTATGTACCAAATATGTCATTAATATAGCGATAACACTAGTCGGCAGTGTTTCACTCCCTTCAAGTATATATGTTGAATTTTATAGATTTCGCCACGCTGAATTCAAATATGGGCTCATAAATGCTGTAACACGTCCAGTTTTTGAGAAAAATGTGATTAAAATTCACAAAAACACGTATTTCCGTAGTAATATGATCGACCTCATCAAAAACCAGAATATTGGCTCTGCCCTTAGCAAGTTGGACTTGGATTTTATGGAATGGACCTCCCTGAATCCATTCGTGAACACAGATTTTTCGTAACACGTAAGATTGATGAAATAAACCGGGATTTCATTCACAAAATTACGAATTTTCATAAAAATCAAGATTTTCTATTTTGAAAACATGAATTTCAGCTCCACCCTTTGAATGTTGGGTTTGAATTTTATGAAATAAACCTCTCTGAATCCATTCGTGTTGAAAAACATGAGTTTTTATTCACAAAATTGCGAATTTTCATGAAAATCAAGTTTTCTTATAAGTCAGTCAGTCAGTCAGTCAGTCAGTCAGTCAGTCAGTCAGTCAGTCAGTCAGTCAGTCAGTCAGTCAGTCAGTCAGTCAGTCAGTCAGTCAGTCAGTCAGTCAGTCAGTCAGTCAGTCAGTCAGTCAGTCAGTCAGTCAGTCAGTCAGTCAGTCAGTCAGTCAGTCAGTCAGTCAGTCAGTCAGTCAGTCAGTCAGTCAGTCAGTCAGTCAGTCAGTCAGTCAGTCAGTCAGTCAGTCAGTCAGTCAGTCAGTCAGTCAGTCAGTCAGTCAGTCAGTCAGTCAGTCAGTCAGTCAGTCAGTCAGTCAGTCAGTCAGTCAGTCAGTCAGTCAGTCAGTCAGTCAGTCAGTCAGTCAGTCAGTCAGTCAGTCAGTCAGTCAGTCAGTCAGTCAGTCAGTCAGTCAGTCAGTCAGTCAGTCAGTCAGTCAGTCAGTCAGTCAGTCAGTCAGTCAGTCAGTCAGTCAGTCAGTCAGTCAGTCAGTCAGTCAGTCAGTCAGTCAGTCAGTCAGTCAGTCAGTCAGTCAGTCAGTCAGTCAGTCAGTCAGTCAGTCAGTCAGTCAGTCAGTCAGTCAGTCAGTCAGTCAGTCAGTCAGTCAGTCAGTCAGTCATTTAGTTGAAATTTTCTCTATATTTTCAACTTAAATTCACTTTGTTTTCTTTTTCCTTTTATAGTTCTCCAAAGGTGTTTGCCTCTGTAGCATCCAGCAGTAGTCCGCTAGCATCGCTGGGCTCCATTTGCCAGCAAAGTTTTTTTTTTTTCAGTCTGTGCGATATCTTGATGAAATCGTTTTCCATGTTCATCTGAGACGGCTCCCATATTCTCTGGGAAGAAGTCCAGATGAGAATGCAAAAAGTGCAATTTAAGTGACATATTACATCCCAGTGCAGCATACGAATCAACCAGCTCTTGAACGATGTGTACATAATCCGGAGACTTTTCATTTCCCAAGAAGTGACCACAAACCTTTTGGAACGCATTCCATGCTCGTAACTCTGTCGCGTTAAGAGTTTGCTGAAAATTGTCGTCTTTAAGGAGTTTCCTAATTTGAGGGCCAACAAATACTCCTTCTTTCACCATGGCTTCGCTCAATCTCGGAAACTTTTTCCTCAAAAAACAATATGGTTCTCCTTGAATATCCAGCTTTTTGACAAAATTTTTGATCAACCCAAGCTTAATATGTAGCGGAGGTAGTAAAATTTTGTCCCTGCCGACAAGAGGCAGATTTGACACATTTTTCTTCCCAGGTACCATCTCGGTACATGCTGGCCAATGCTGCTGGTGGTAATGTTTATCCCTCGCACGACTGTCCCAGCCTCCTTGAAGCCCAGTGAGCAATGCCACCTCCTTAAGGTCTGCACAGAGATATTTGATCTCTTCCAAAAGTGTTTTTATGTTCTCATAAGTTTCCTTCATGTGAGCTGCAAATGCAACTGGCACTGAAGAATACTAATTTCCATTATGCAGTAACACTGCCTTCAAGCTTTTGCTTGAAGCGTCGATGAAGAGCCTCCAGTCAGTTGCGTGATACTCTAACTGTAGCTCTTCCATTAAACTTTCGATGTTGTTGTAAAAGACAAGATCACCGTCCATCGAAAAATATTTAATGTTATCTGAATGTCTCTTCCTATAAGATGACACCTTTACATCTTTTTCCAGGACATTCCACTGCTTTAGCCTAGAAGCTAGCAGCTGCGCTTTGGTCTTGGGTTGCTCCAAATCTCGAATCAAATCGTTCAGCTCCTCTTGGGATATAACATGCGGTTCCTCAGACTCCGAAGGTAAAAAATCTGGATCATCCTGAAAGCTTTTCTCCGATTCGCCTGGTTCCGAATCCAACTCATCAGCACGTCCAGCAATATTTGGAGATATTGGAACTGGCATTGCTTCGGGGTGCAATGTTGGCCTTGATGGGTATTCGATTTTATGCTTCAAAGCTTTGGAAAATCCATGAATTTTTGTCAAACAAAAGTAACAATCGCTCATGTGATTGGTTGGATTAGTCCACACCATAGGTTTGGCAAAAGGTAAGCCTTTGTGCGTACCTTTCATCCAACCAAGCAATGTTCGGTAGCATGAGGAACAGGAGTATGTTGGAACCCATGAAAACTCACGATTCGGAAGCTCCTTGTCAAAATACAGCTGATATGCTGTCTCCAACAAAGGTATAAACCCCTTTCTCTGTTCCTTCAATATCACGTCTCCACAAATGCAACAAAATTTTTGCGGATCGTTCAGACAAATTCGCGACATTTTTACAAAAATAAAAAAAACGCGTCCGTAACACTCAAATAGCTAGCTTTAAATGAATAAAAAATGATTGTGCAAGGCTGAAGAGAGTCAACATGAGCATTAATTGACGCCAAAGCAAGACAGCAATAATGACACAAAGGTTGTGCCGCAAATACGCCAATAAACCTTTTCGACATTTAATCGTCTTTCTTTGTCTAACATGCGGGGATTAATGCACGGTTTGGTTTCCCACAACTTCGTTGACTTCTCACTTGCACTGCTTCGATTCAAATCTTGCAGTAGTGTGCGCAAATTAAACGTCAAAAAGCTCTATAAAATGCCGCATTAAGCTACGTGCTTGAGGATTCTTGCTTTCTTTTTTAACATATCTTTTCCTTATTCTCTCGAGCAATAGTGACTAACACAGAGTCTTTTGTCTCTGTCTATTCTTTTGTTTGTTGAGTGTTTGCGTGTTTTAATGCTGTCTTGCTCACTCCTATCCTAACTTAAAAATACGGCACTGCTGAATAGAGTATTTAATGAGGCGTTTCTGAAGGGCTCTGTGCAGCTGACTTTTGAATTAATGAATGAACTTTGAAGGTCTTCAGTTCCCAAACTGCTGTAAGAAGCAACATCATATACTCATATATACTCAAAGAGGCACAGCTAAAGGGATCGTTCATAAATTACGTTATGCTTTGAAAGGAAGTTGGGGGGGGGGGGGGGTCTTTAAAAAGTGACGATGCATACACAATAAATACAAATCAATACAAATCCATACAAAAAATGTGACAAAGAAAGGAGGGGGTTAAAAATCTGTATTTTTGAGCGACGTAATTAATGGACGGGTCTTGATTTTCATGAAAACTCGTAATTTTGTGAATGTAAACCCGGTTTTTACATCAATCTTACGTGTTACGAAAAATCTGTGTTCACGAATGGATTCAGGGAGGTCCATTTTATAAAATCCAAGTCCAACTTGCAAAGGGCAGAGCCAATATTCTGGTTGTTGCTTAGATAGATCATATTACTACGGAAGTACGTGTTTTTGTGAGGTTAAATCACATTTTTCTCAAAAACTGGACGTGTTACAGCATTTCTGAGCCCATATTTGAATTCAGCGTAGCAAAATCTATAAAATCCATCCAGAAATGCCGACGGGAGCGAAAAAAGTTCCGATTTTGCCGACTAGTGTAATTAACAAAATCATGTTGCTATTAGGATGACCGATGTAATCCGATGCAATTGAGACAATATTAATCGCTTTCAAAACTTTTAGACTAACCTAGTATTATTAATTAAAAACTTCTCAATTCTTCCAGACGGCGAACAACCCTCGGAGCTGCACCAGGTGGACATTCCCACCATCCCGCTCGAGGAATGCAATCGGGCGATGGCATTTCCGCGCACCCGTCGGCTCCAGTTCGGCGTCCTTCCGTCGCAACTATGTGCCGGCGAAATAATGGGCGGCAAGGACACCTGCAAGGGTGATTCCGGTGGGCCGCTGCAAGTCTCGTCGGAGAACTCCAGCGAATGTGACTTCGACGTGGTGGGTATCACCTCGATCGGAGGAATCTGCGGCATGACTCGGAAGCCCGGTATCTACACCCGGGTGTCGTTCTATCGCGAGTGGATCGAATCTGTTATGCGCAGGGAACGATAAGATTTCCATCCACAGGGCGACGCTAGTTATTGCGACACTTTAGATCGATCGGTTAATCGGTTATAGCTGTTGAAATAAGACCAAAGTATTATAGTAGTTTAGTATATGTATTTATTTCAGTGTTTTTCTTAGTTTTTTTTTTGCTTCCTCATTTTCTTTTCGTCCTTCGCATCTCCTTTGGTTTTCCAAAGTTCGCGCTTCATCATGGCCCAATAGGTTTAATTGGACGGTGTTCCGGTGAACAAATAAATAAACACTAATTTTGTAGTAGATGTATTGACGTTCAACTCAACTGAAATATAGGATAGCTTAGATATTTCACCATGTATATAAATGATTCTACCTTACAATTTTAGTGAATCTATTGTTTTTAGGTTAAGGATCTTCGTCCAACTCAGAAATCTAGCTCGCTGTAACATTTTCATTCATTATTCGTTTTAACTAATTATTTTAATCGCTCTTACCAGTTTACTCAATAATTCATCCATCCTACTTCGGCAAATGGTCTTCGAATATTTCGATCCTAGTTAAAGAAATAATATATATGTAAGTTTTAGCTTCATGCTATCCTTTGTTCCATACTTACTGGCTCAGTACTTAGGTTAAGCAATATATTAGAGTAAGCAATCTATTTTTAAGTAATCCTAGGCATAAGTTTACTTCTAGGTTTTTTAATATTATAAATATAAATTCAGTTTAATTAAATAAAATTTAGCAGTAAGTTTATAGAATACTATTTAAGCGATTCACTACACGTTCGTTTCTTTTCAGTATTTCTTCGCTTGCGTCTCCTTCTTCCCTCGATATACTTTTACTTCTATCTATCATTTCATCTGTCATTTTCTACTGTCATTTCTAATTGTCCGTTGTCCCGCAGGGTTGTTACGACATGTATCGATGAAGCCAGCAGGGTGACCAGAAATACTGGCGGCAACAGACGGAGTTCACGACAGCTTGGTGGGCTCATGTCTTTCGAAACAAAATCCACAGAATTGGCAGGAACCATTCCTGCACGAATTTGTGATTGTGGCATGAAGCCATATCGGGCCAAAACGACGGGTTTTGATTGTACAGTCTCAAAAACGCCAAAAACCAGGTATTAAGTCACTTAGTTATGGAAATCTTACCGTTTATGGTGCCTTTGGTCACGAATGGTCAACTCCGATTGTCACAACTGTATATAGCCTATCAGATCGGGTAGTTCGTAGTGAATTTCGGCAGCTTCTACCGTTTGAAACAATATTCACAGCAAACTTGTCCTTACCCGTGATATATTTCTGCCTCGACAGTTGCTTTAAATCCACTTTGATGTAGGTCTCATTATCAATGATGCGGCACCGGTATACCGTTAGTGTTTTGGCAACACTCTGCTGCTAGGGGTGAGACAACTATACTTTGAGTTGCATTGATGCACCGAGTAACTCGCGAGTAACTCAATATAGCTTAAAATTGAATCAATCTTCATTTTTTTGGAAAAATTGTTGGCATTCTGCTAGTGGCAAAAAAGATGGAGCAACGACGAGCCCTATTCCACGACCATGGGGGTCCTAGACCAGTTCTAGAGACTGGTAATTTGCTAAACATCGATTCTGCAAAGCTTGGGTCGGAGTGCAGCGGGCTGAGCTCGTTTGTCTCTTCTTTCCTTCTGTCCTTGTGCCACAGCACCAGTTGATAGTCTGACCGTCTGGCGGAATGATGCTACAATAGCAAATAGCAGGTCAAGCCGAAACTGATGGGTTTATTCAACATATGATTTGATTGGAGGCATTAAAATAACTTCTTCACGAAAAAGAGTAGTAAACGTGGTTTCAAATTGTACTAGCAGATCAGATACGTAGTTTGTGGCGGCAAAATACAGGCGGACAAGTGGAAGATTCGGACACGGATACAACAACTATGAAACTCGCGAAGAAACGATTAAAAATGGCAGTTTTATTTAAACACTTGTTACTTACAAGAAAGCACTTTTTGGAATCATGCAATCGCTGTTGCTATCAAAAAAGACCTGTTGCCAAGGTATACTCACAAAAAAGGTATGCGCGTTAAGGTACGTACTGCTGGGTGCAAGGAAAAGTAAATAACAGGTAGGGACAAGCAGTGCTGCCAGTTCCACACTCCCCTTCAATGCAATGTTCTCACTGCTAGGCACCAAGTCCCAGCATCTCCAGGAACGTCTGATGCTTCTGGGACCCAAGAGGCTTCGTAAATATGTCAGCTAACATTTGGTCTGTGGGGTACTCCAACATTACCTCCCCTTGAAGACATAACTCCTGGATAAAGCGTTCCCGAGTGTTGATGTTACTGTTTGGAGTAACTAATAGCTGATGAAGATTAAAGAACTTATTAACAATCAGTTCCTTCTCAGTGTGAAAGGCTTAAATGTTAACTCGTAGCAATTAATCTACAATCAGCGTGCGTTCGGATATGAGAAGTTATAACTCCTCGAAAGCTTGAATTGAAGTGTGTATATTTATTCTAAGGTTTTGCTTATATACTAGTTCTAGGTCGTATAGATAGGTAAATTACGTGTAACATCTTTAGAAAACGTTCAGGTAAATCCTTGCTGAGGAGCGCGAGAGAAATTTATTTTGTTATTTTCCATCTTCCATTCCTTCTTAAAAAGGATGCGACCGCTTATGCGTAAAAACCCGAACGCTGTGTTTTGTTATTGCCTATTCCTTTTATTCTTTCTTTACAACCGCTTATGCGTAAACACCCGATCGCTTTGTTTTGTTTTATTTTTATGGATGACGAAAGATAATTAGTCTAGGGTAGATGTACCAATTATAGCTATAGTACCAGTTATGGCTATAGTAAAGGCATTTTTCGATTTTTTTTTCGAATAATCTTCGTATAATCAATCAGTTAAAGGACACTATGTATTCTCTGATGTTAATTACACGTTAATTACTGAAGAAAATATATAATTGCATTCAAATCTTTTCAAAACATGCTTGGAAATATGCACCTACATGCGTAACAAGTTTTTGTTAACAAATTGCCAAGAAACAGTCATCTAAAGTTTTGATTTTTGTAAAAAAAATTTAAAATTTTTTTTTATAAAAAAAGCCCGGGCACATATGAATTTTTTACATGAAACTTACAACAAATTTTTTTTTTACAAAAAAAAATATATTTTATATGACTATAATTAAAACATTTATTTTTCTCTGCAGTATACCCCCCGCCACACAGGAACCACACCCCACAACCCGTTCATTTTAAAACCACAATGCAATGTTTACACGGCCGGTTTTTCACTTTTCTTTCCTTTTCCCTTTTTATCCCTGATTTCCGCTTTTATTCCACCTTTTAAATCTCACAAAAAATAACTATTGAATTTTTTGGGGTTAAAACATAATGATCTCTTTCCAACCTTGAAAATTCCCAAAAACTCCGTCCCCAACACCGTACACCGAAGAGGCTACCAAACCAAACTAAAAAGGGCCGCAAACCAATTTAAGGCCTCTCCAAACTTGCAGCGTTTTTTTGCGTTATTACCCACTTTTCACAAAAATTTTAGTTCTCCCGCTGCCGCTGCGAAATCGCGGCGAAAAATTCGCTGCGATGAGATTACATGGCGGCTTTTCTCCCCCTACTGTCACCTCTTTGCCTCATGCTAACCCCTTTCTCCCTACGTCATAATGGGAGCGCACAAACCGACGCGATTAAAAAAACGCATCGCGTCGGTTTGGGCGCTCTCATAAGCCGCCATGCAATCTCATTGCGGCGATTTTTTCGCCGCGATTTCGCTTGCGGCAGCGGCAAAAAAAACGCCCAAACATCCCCTTCAATACATTCAAACCCCGAACCCTAAACACCCCCCCTTTTTTAAACAAATAATGAACTTTCTTGCAGTTTGGCCGAAAAATACAACTTTATTTTATTTTAGTTCAAGGGTTTCATGCGGCGTAACCCAGGATATTCCCTACGAACACCGGAGAAAGTAACAACGGCAAGCGGGAGAGTTACCGAAACTGACCTTCGAGGTTGGTTCGACACAGTTGATGAGCTGGTTGATGAAGAACAATCTTCTTGACGTGCTGGATGATCCGAAACGTGTTTACAACGGTGATGAAACATCGTTTTACCTTCACCCTAGTACGAAGGAGGTAATTGCACGCACTGGCTCACGTAAAGTGTACGAAATTGAACAGGCGGGTGGGAAACAAAATGTCACCGTGATGTTTTCTTTCGGAGCATCTGGAGTTGTCGTAAGTCCGCATGTCATTGTCCCGGGAAAACGCATCCGAAAAGAAGTGGCACAGGGTTTCCCAGCGGATTGGAGTTTGGGTCTGAGTGAACGTGGGTGGTTGGACACGCACAACTTCCGCGATTACATCCTTAAAATTTTCCATCCGTTTCTCGTGAAACAAGGTGTGACATTTCCCATAATTTATTTTGTCGATGGTCATTCATCGCATAAAGCGGTGGAAGTAGCACATTTGTGCCAAACCTTGGGGATCGTGCTTATTTCGCTCTATCCGAATACGACGTATATCACGCAGCCGGCTGATGTTGCCGTCTTCAGACCGCTGAAAAATGAATGGAGAAAGGTTGTTGATGAATGGAGAATTGAACATCAGGGCGAGTCTCTTACATTGCGACACTTCGGTGGAGTGCTGAGTACAACCGTTTCAAGGGCAATTAAAAGCAGTACGATCCAGAACGGCTTTCGAGTGTGTGGGCTGCAACCCTTTGATGCAAATGCAGTTGATTACACTAAGTGCATCGCAAAAGTATCTTCGTCATCGACCAATGAATTACCTTCTAGCTCTCTTCAAGAACCTGTTTTGCCAAATGTTCTAGAAACAACGCACGAACCAGTCCTATCAGAATCAGGATCTGCTACATATCATATGACAACACCGGAACAATTGCCAGTTTTAAATGAATTTTCAGAGCAATCATCAGAGTATGTGAGCATCCACATTGATAAAATTATAGAAGCATATGACTTGATTGGTTACGATACTTTGGCAAAGATTGAAGGTGATGTGAACAAGCTCACACGTGAAGCACGTGTGATTCGTTTTTTCTATCGAGAGTTTGTCCGGCCTTACGTAAAATTTACTGACTTGTCTGCATCAAAAAGAAATTATAACCCGCCCTCGGTACAGCTTGATTATGACGAGTCGCATGATATCGAGTTGCATGAAAATCCTCGTTTTCCACCTTCAATATCTGCAGACGCTGATTTCACCGAATGTCAAACTATAAATGATGAACCTATTTTAATAGAAATAAGAGCAGAGCCCAATGAAGAAGACATACATGTCATGCATGTACCTGAGTTTACAATAGATTCCACAATCATCAGACGGTGGCCATGGTATTTAATAGCAATATAAAAATAATGCAAAATTTATTTTTAAAAGTATTATTTTATCTTACAAAAGATATTCACATTGATGACCAAGACGAACCAACTGTTACAGAAACATCAGACGCTGAAACTTGCCTGCAAATGAACGCTGAAGGTAAACACGGTTTCCATTGGAAGAATATCATATTATGCAATAATTTAATTTATTACTCAGATACAATAAAAACCTGCGCGGATCTAGGCAATATTCAAAAAGATTCTACACGTTGTGTCACTTCTAAGCGTAGGCTATCGGAGATATTGAAGCTTCCACCAACACCTCGACGCAATCCAAAACATCGGAATTATTCAATGCAGTATACACCCGTTCTAACAGCCGGGGAACATCTTGAAGCGATTCAGAAGAAAGAAGCAGAGAAAATGGAAATTGAACAGACAAATAAAAGGAAAGCTCTTGAACGAAAAGACATAAAGTTGAAAAGAGAGGAAGCAAAAAAGGCTAGAATGGAGGAACGTGAGCGAAAAAAGAAGGAACAAAAACAGAAGAAATTTAATCGGAAAACCAAGAAATAATCCTTTTTTTTTCTGAAATAAGCCATTGATATACTTATTATACTTAATATACCTAATACAATATATGATGAATTAATAATATGATGCAAAACCAAAGATTTGTTAATTTTTATGAGAATGAATAAATCGATCCCTTAATTAATAAGCTCATCTACATGTTTCCTGACAAGAGTCTTCAATCATAACGTATTATTGTGTACATTGAATAATTTTCCAATATTTTGTAAATCAACAATGGTGCCCGATTTTGTTAATCAACAATGGTGGCGCTCGCAACTTTTTTGTTCTTGCTTGTTGTTTGCTCAATATCGCCAACTAACACCAAATTATAGTTTTTGAAATGTTCAATAAATCACGTCTGTTTATCTGTGTCACAATAGTAAATAATAAATTAATATATAATTCTTATTTACCATTCAATAAAGCTATTCTCAACAGTCTATTTCACTATAACCATAATAGGAACACATGTATGACGAACAAAGGAACCATATGGCTATAATAGGAACCCGGAATAAACATATTTATTTATATTATAATTTAGTTAGGTTCATTAATTCGTGAAATTTGATAATTTTATCTTAACAATAAGACATCAAGGCTAAATTTTTAGTATAGTATATGTAGTATCACGAAAACATGCGTACAACGATGACAAATATATGACTGGAAGCGACAAACTATAGCCATAATTGGTACATCCACCCTACTTAGTCTAGACATTGTTTTCGTTTTGATCCTACAAACATCACCCGAACAAAACATATGTCGGGTAATAACAGTTGATGTGTTTTGAACGCCTAACGTGTGCATTAAAAAAATGGACAAAATTTGTCGATTTTTCATGGGTTTACCTACACCTGCACTGACAAAACTACCCATGCAGCATCAATCATAGTAACCCATGAGTCAGCAGACAAAATTTGACAGCTCTATCAGTCGAACTCTAACCGTAATGGCAAAAACAGTGAAGCAACTCCGTTCAGAAGTGTGCGCGTTCAAAGAACGGCACCCCGTCGCGTCGAAAACGGACATCGTGCGGCCATTTATGGACGCTGGATACGCCCGTTCCGGCATCTACAACATCTTGGCACTATTAGACAACAATCAAAGCATCGAAAAAAAGCCCGGTTCCGGACGGCCAACGACCCTGAGCGACAAGAAGCTCCAAAGGATGCTGAAGAGGAAGACCGAGAGAAAAATGGCTACATCGCTGCGTTCGCTTAGCCGGGAGGACGGTTCAACCGGCCAAACAGTGAAAAAGTACCTGGCGAACATGAACATACATGTCAGGAAGCGGAAGTCGTCTCCACTGGTTTCGGAGCTGCAGGCAATGACGCAGCGGCTGAATAAGATGGTCAACTCGATTTTCCCGGCGAATCGCGACGTGGCGGTGGTGATGGACGACGAGACCTATCTCACCCTGGATAACAACGACTGGCAGGGCAATTCGTATATTACTTTCCCCACGAAGGAAGTGAGCTCCGAGGTGAAGTTCATTTCACACACCAAGTTCCCCGAGAAGGTGCTGCTGTGGCTGACAATCAGCGAGAAGGGGATGTCAAAGCCGCTCTTCTTTCGCTCCGGACTGGCCGTGAACGAAATGCTTGCCGGAAGTTGCGTCGTTCATCAAGAAATACCATAAGGGTGAAGATACTCGAAGCGATCGTTAGATGAGACGGAGCGGCTGAATATCGATGTGGTACCCAAGTCGGCAAACCCGCCCAACGTCCCCCAGCTGCGTCCCATCGAGAATTTCTGGGCCAACCTAAAGCGTAAGATCTACTTCAACAATTTTGTTGCGAAAACTGAGGAGGAATTGATAAATAAAACGAAAAAAGAACTCAAAAACATGCCTGCACGCATGTTTTTGTCCGCCATGGCTAATGTTCCGGTTAACAGGCGGAAGGCCGCTCGCAAGGGCGTAGAATTTTTTACGCTCGCAAGGGCGTAGAAGACAACTTTGATTGTCTTCCCTTACGATGGTTGCTCTAGTTTGTGTTACGCCGAAGTCGCTGAGTAATTGACGAAGCCAAACCGCCTCTAGACAAGCTTCACTCAATGCATAGTATTCGGCCTCCATCGACGACAATGTAATACTCGATTGGCGTCGGCTAGCCCAAGATACTACACCTCCACTGAATGCAAACACGAAACCAGTTGTCGACTTCCTGCTTTCCAGATCGCTCGCCCAGTCAGCGTCGGCGTGGCTAATCAACTCCTGATCGGGCTCACCACCTAACTTCAGGTAATACTCCTTCGTCCCTTTCAAGAACCGAAGGACCCGCTTGGCAGCCGTCCAATCGAATTCGGTCGGTGTTGCAAACTTTCGCCCGAGGATAGCCGCAGCAGCAGTTATGTCAGGCCTGGCGATAACGGCGACGTACAATAGTTCACCAACAAGGCTGCGATACTTGGTTGGTTCACTCAAGATGCCACTCGTATCCCACGTCCATCGGTGTTCTTGTTACTTTCGCTTCAGACATGCCGTTGTTTGCGATTAACTTGTCGATGTAGTTCATCAATCGCACATGGTAAGCTTCATCCTTTACGATGATCTGCATTCCCAGGAAGTGTCTCAGTAACCATAAGCATTAAACTATAGATCGATAATAGCACTATAGCAGCATTAATGTTGCTTAAAAGTTCTATATTAGCATATGTTCTGCATGCTAGCTTCATATTAGCATCACAAATGCGTTCAAGCACTAACCAAAATTTAACATTATTGCCAGCATTATATGCGCATATAAGGCTGTTATAATTCTTAAAAGCATTTATCATATTCACAGCATACATGCTCTATATCTGCATTTAGTGCCAATATAAGGCTATCATATAATGCTTAGGATATGTTTACAAAAGCATTGAAAACTTATTTGATATTTAGTAACAACAAAAACCAATATGGACAGGAATAAGTGGAAAAAAACTTTGAAAAGTGGAAACTATAGACGTAAAGTAAACTCGTATCGAAACTACGATACTACTCACCAAGACTCACCTGAACATATTGATGATCTGGTTTCAAAAACAGCTACATCTCCATCAGCCACTTCTACGCCTTCAAATTTATTCATAGAATCCGAAGATGAAAGCTTCAACAATTCTGAAACCGCTTATAGCCCAGACGAACTCTTCGCCAGATGATTCATTCGCTGAAGAATCTGTTCTATGTAGTAGCCAAAATGAAAGTTTGTTTTTCCTCCTTCGAAACTGGAGCATGCAATACAACATTTCACAGAA
This sequence comes from Aedes koreicus, assembly GCA_024533555.2. Lineage (NCBI taxonomy): Eukaryota > Metazoa > Arthropoda > Insecta > Diptera > Culicidae > Aedes > Aedes koreicus. The sequence goes on along the minus strand of JAHHFK020004771.1, from coordinate 24,998 downwards.
TGCATTGAGGCCGCTGTTACAAAAATTGAACCACCTAGACAAAACAGTTCCGAAATGTCCAAGACGGCTCCTCCGTACCCCAAGGCTCAAAGCTTCAATCGTTGATATAAGTGGTGGACAATATTGGCATCAGGGCTTTGGTAATTAAAAAGATATAATATTATTTTTTGTCACAAAGTACTAATTAGTTCATATTTTAGAAAACTGCATTCGTAAATATTTTGTAGAATTGAACAACCCAACATTGGTGAGCATAAACATCAACATTGATGGATTACCGTTGTTCAAAAATGGCACTGATCAAGTTTGGCCGATATTGTTCAACATTCACGAGGATTCATTGTTCAAACCAATGATCATTGGAATTTTCTACGGGAAGGGTAAACCAAAAAGAGTGGAAGAATTCTTAGGACCCTTTGTGAACGAAATCCTTCCAATATTGGAGTCTGGCATCGACATTACTGGGTTCAAATTATCTGTTAGAATCCGAGCCTTTATTTGTGACTCACCTGCCAGAGCTTTTATTAAAGGTAATTCAATATTGAAATTTTTTTATGTTCCAGACCCTCAACCTTTTTTACACTTAAGGGGTAGTCAACTTCAACGCTTTCCATGGATGTTTGAAATGCTGCACTATTGGACAACACTCCACACTACTTCGAACAAACATTTTTCCACAAACATTTGCCGCCAAAAGGACCAACAATGATTTTCGATCTGGTAGCTACGACGGGCATTACCAAATTTCCAAGAATCGTGAAAACGGGAAACTGACAAAAACTCTCGTTGTTTCACCACTTCTTCGATTGCCAATCGATATAATAGAAGATGTAGTTGTAGCAGATTCACTGCACCTGCTGCATCTTGGCATAATGAAAAGATTGCTTTTGTCATATAAAGATGGTCACAATGGTAGCGATGAAATTAGGTGGCCAAACAGTATCGTCATAAAAATATCCCAGATACTAACATCTATTAAGCTTCCAAAAGAAATACATAGAGCTGTACGGGGAATCGATTGCTTAACCCACTGGAAAGCTTCAGAGTGTGCTTCGTTTTTACATTACATTGGTATTATAGTCCTTAAACACTTCATCAGTGAGGAACAATTTCAAAATTTCTCAATTTTATATTGTGCGGTTACAATTTGCTCGACTAGCTATTACAAACAATTTTTACCTGTAGCTCAAACATTATTTGAACAATTTATTTCCAATTATTATTTGCTATTCAAGTCTATTACCAGTAATATTCATAATTTAGTACATATAGTTGACGAGATTACACGTTTTGGTCCATTACCATCAATTTCTTCCTATCCGTTTGAAAACCAACTATTTCAGATTAAAAAACTATTAAGATCAGGCAAACTTCCATTGCAACAAATTATAAATCGTGTTACTGAAAACCATACATTGAAAGAATCTGTGGAAACAGTCGAACAATTTCCTATTTTTAAATGTCCATTACCATCTGATCATTATAAGTTTTCTTGTGTGCAACTATCTAGTGAATTCACGTTAGCAAGGAAATTTCCTGACAGATGGCTTCTTACAAAAGAAAAAAAGATTGTTGCTATGCAATTTGCAATTAAAGAAGGCATTCACGGATCAGAAATAGTTTTTGAAAATCTTTTTGAATATCCTTTAGTTTCATATTGCGTCAACGCATTCAAAGCAATCAGAGATTATGAGTTTATTGAATCAAAATCACACGGCTTCGATGAAATTCTGTGTAAATTAGTTGCAGTAGTGGTGTTTGATGAGACAGCATTCATACCTTTGTTGCATACATTACCTGCGTATGAATAATCATAGAATGAAATAAAAACCTACTTTTTATTTACTACAATTAATCGTTTTATACTGTGGCAAAATTAAAGGTTTTGTCTTCCATTTTTTAACAGACTGAGCAAGTTTTTTTTTCGGTAGGTACTCAAACATGAAGACGAGAAAGTGTTATTTGATTTCAGGTGAAACTATTCAGAATCCAAACATGGCCACCTTGTGCCATCACCCCGCAATTTCAGAGGCACATATCTCAATCAATAATAGACCAATGCATCTGCTGATAAGCTAAAAATTAGAATATCTCATGCGTTGGTCTATTTTTGGTTGAGATTTGTGCCTCTTAAAATGCAAGGTGGCGACACAAAGCGACCATTTTTAGATTCTGAATAGTGTCACCTTGAATCTATTCAATCAATAATGTATCCTTCACCAACACCTCCTTCAACCGATTGATGTGGCGATGATGGTGGTACCTCTGGATCAACGATAAATTCTTCGACAATAACTTCCACATCTTCATAAACGCCTTCTTGAGCCGCTTCAATTGGTTGGTGAAGACGCTTGCATCGTTTTCTGGCAACAGGAGCTCTAGTGCCTTTTATCTCCTCGAAACGTTGCTTTGCATTTCTCAAGCAGCGATGCAGGAACTGCTCACATTGCGCTTTAGAGAAAGTGGGATCGGAAAATTGCACAACCTTATGGAATATCCTGATAATACCTTCGTATTTATGAAATGGTATTTTGGAAATAACATTTTCATTTCGCTTATTTCGACTTATTCCACTCCATGAGCAACTCATTAGAAATTCTCGATCAAAGAAGTAACTGATGATTTGCAAGCACACAGTTGTCCCTTCGCCAACATATCGATGTTTTCCGTGCATCGAACCAATATACTGAATAACGGACCACACAAATTGTTCATCTTTTGATTTTTTCTCCAAAGACTCCATATCAGCCAGACATTTGACGGGGGTTAGTGGAATCTTCTTGGTTCCAAAGCTTTCTGGTTGTACATGCACAACTTGTGGTGGTTTTCGGGTGGCAATCACATCTAGTTTTGCGTTCATTTGGGAAAGTAAGGCAGCATTCCTGTTATCCGATTGCTTGACACTTTCAACACAGCTCTCGATCTGCTTCGTATTGTTGTCAAGTTTATCATGCAGAGATTGTACAAGTTGGAGCAGGCTGGGTTGATCACCTTCTGCACTTTCAATCATGGGTGTTGTCGATCCAGAACCTCCGTGTTTTTCTTCATACGATGACGGTGAATATGGAGTCAGTGCAGTATCACGCATTTTAACGACACGGTTTCCGAGTTTTGAAGAAGGTTTCAGAAATGATTCATCAAGATCAGAGGTTTCTTCGATATCGTTGTCCGTTTGATCATCTGCATAGTCAGGAATTGAAATTGAGGTTGATGATCCAGGTTTTGGTCCTGCTTTGGATTCAATTTGCTTGAATAGTTCCGCAGCTGTTGTTGATTTGGTTATTTTCTTCCTCGGTTCAAATTCATCAGTGTCCGATTGAAGTTCCATATGTTTCAGTTCACGAAATGCCTAAAAACATCAATCAATGCTTTAACTGCACACGATCAGTAGTAGTAAGTTTCGAGTTACTTCAGTGTAGCTTGCAAAATTATTCCGCTTAATTTTGCACCGATATGCCCGTAGCACTTTAGTATCCACCGGTATTGTAGGATACTTTTTTGCCTTCTCCAGTAGCCGGTAACCAGATACTCCTTTGGGCCAGTAGCATGAATCAAAACTTTCACCGTGCGCTTCCTGTTTCCACCCGTTTTTCAGGACCCACCGCGAAGGCAGCACCGAAAGCAATACTTCATCGTTTTCTACGGTTTGCACAATCGAATAATTATTTGCCGTCATTGCTTCTATAACAAAACATTGGTCATATACACATTCATTACCGTATTATAAACATCTTACCGGTGATGTACGACTGATGAAAAGTTCGAATAAATGTTAAAAATGCGATAAAATATGTTAAAACTTTAACTTATTTTCAATACACAGCACTCTTTTGGGTATTTTTTTTGACAAATAAAGCGGTTTGAATGAGGTACAGAAGGAGGTAGAGCAGAGCGTGAATGTTAGTTGTATTAGTAACTCAAAAACAACGTAAACACAATTAGTGACGTCACCAATTGCACGGGCAGCACAGGTAGCCCATCGTATATAGTTGTGATATCGCTTGTATCGTACAGTGGTGTCACCTTTACTACTCTACCATCTGCTTCACCTTGGCAAGCCATCTCTTTGTATCGTTTGAACTAGATCGCAGAGTTGCCAGTTTTTTCGGCTATGAAATATTTATCAGAATAGAATTTTTTTTTTTTTTTTTTTGAGAATTAGCGAATATTATAACCGCAAGCTAATAGACTAAAAAAAATTTCATCGACCTAGAATAAAATGATTAGTTTAAGTTTCTTCAGTTGCGAAAGGTGCTGATGTTCTTATCATTTTTATTTTTCCATGCATGATAAACTTTCGGGCTAAGTTTACTCATACCTCCATTTACTATACGTAACACACATTTTTTAACTATCATCTATTTATATAGGCTCATTAATGTAACCTTTTTTTATATTGTTAGCAGACGAACCGGTTTGAGACTGTGGAATTGTGTGTGAATGTGTAACATTTAATGAATTAGAAATTGGAACCATTATTTTTTTGGTAAACTTCCAAGCTATATAAATATCATTCCTCACTCGCTGGCAGCCCTGTCATCCTGACTAAAATAACATTATTCTGCTGAAAAGTCAATCACATATTTTCTAGCGTTCAAACACATCCCATATAGCACAGGCAGCAAAGGCAGCGGTCCAAACATGCATGTTGATACAAGGTACCTTGGTTCGAGACTCAGTACAGGAAATTTTCACAGTACATTAAATTTACAAAATAATGCTATACTCATACTAATACCTCCGTTCAATACTAATAATAAGAATTTACACTAAGTGGTTTATTTATAGCTCATTGTTACATCCATTTTTTCCTTCTTTTTTTTGCTTAGACCATGAATAAGAAGAAGCAAAAGAAGAAATATTTCTAAAAATAAATCGGGAATAGATAGCAGATACATGCAGAATAATAGCATTAGCAGTGCCAAAAACGGGCTATCAAAAATGACAGTTATGTTTAGGTGCATTAATATAGCATTGCTAATGCTATTAACGAGCTGTCACTTCTGCATTATATTAGCACGTTATTTCGCCTTTTTTAGCATTATATTAGCATTATATCTGAATATAGAGCTTCTTGGCATTTAAGTGCTGCTCTATATGCAGATATAATGCTGATATAATGCCACGTTTTAGTGCTTAATGGTTACTTGTGCTCCACCACAACCACCACCCCCCCCCCCCCAAAACTACCCCTTTTTTTACCTCCTATAAAAAAAATATTTATATTATTATTATTAAAACAAACAAAAAAACACCACCCCCCCCCGATAACACCACCACCCCCCTCCTTCATAATTTTTATTTTTGTTTTTTCCAACCCCCCAAAATCATTTTGGATTTATTATGACACCAAGAGCTGGCAATAGGTTTCATATTTTAGTCAGGTTTATGAGAACCTACACAGCTTGTTTAAAACGATCGTTTCTCAAATTCCTTTTACTCCTATCATTGGTTTTATTTCGACTTTATGAACTCATAAAATGCTGTTTTGAAATGCCGTTTTAGGACTCATTCATATTATCTTATTATTGTCAGTTGAAAATGCATTTTAAAACCATTTTGCCTCCAGTAAATGCATTAGACGGCAAATTGGCATTGAAGGAAGCCACCAAATAATCAAATAGTTTTTAAGTAGTCAGTGCGAAGATAACTTGGCTTTATGGCAAAATTGTGATTTTTTTTCCATTCGCCATATTGAAATATAAGAAATAATTGATATGTGGAAAAATAAATGCACCAAATTCTAAATGTAATGTAAATGAACTGCAGATCGGAGACCAACTTCTGCATTTTTTTATGTATCCTTATTGAATTCCTTAGATTTTCAAGAAATTCATGATTAATTTATCGAATATATTTGTTTTAATTTTGTGTTTGTTGTTGTGAACTCGCATAATTTCTGAGGCGCATTAATTTTCGGCTCTTATCGACGCCAATGCGTATATATAATGCGTACTTAATTTGTTTTGGATATTTTGCTATCAAACAAAATTTCCCGCAACACCTGAGCTTTTTTCTTCGATATTATTTACTGCTAAATAAATCAGAAGAGCAGAGAATCGAACAAAGCAGAACAACAAAAACCAACCACGATATCACAGTTAAGTTTAACAGCTGTGGCCATTTGGCCGCATGCTGGTTTTCATGGCAGCCAAAAGATTTTATGAAGGTTCTCAAGTGGTCAAAGCATCTATCACAAGAATATTTTCAAAATCTGTATGGTCTTATTAAGGTTTTATTAACTTGTTTTCACAACCGCCTATAGAGTGGGCCACTTTGTACAAATTTCGGTTTTAAAGAAGCATAGATGAGGCGTTGGTAGACAAAACAGTTTTGAATGTAGTTTTATCAACAAAGTCGGGAGGAATGCTCTCCGGCTGAAATAAAACTTAAATTGTTACTTGGGATCTGGAGATAGACTAGAATTCAGCATATCGTGTATTAAAACTTTACGTGCTACCAACCCAACCCTTTTAATCCCACATTCCGGCGATTTCTTGTTAAAGTGTAGAGAATTCCACAGCTCTCGATAAGCTTTCCAACAAAGGGAGTATCACGTCAACACATTCCTACCCTTTCGTTATTTGGCCTGGACTCGGGCATTCACCAGTTTTTAAACATTGAAGGTGAAATTGTTTTATTCCCAAGCATCACCAGTTGGCTCTCTGTGTAATAACAGCTGAACTGGCACTAAACATAGTAGCAACCTCGGGCGGCCAATCATGCTCATGCTCTTGCTCATAATATCCAACATTGTGGCAGCAAGACGTAAACTCTTATCAGAATATTTTAAACATTGCGCCAGATGCTAAGATCTGCCAAATGTTTGTTTTAATCCTATCAGTTAACAATGTCGTCGACATTAATTCCAAGACATTGCAGTTGAAATGTTTTTGAATGTATCTAAACAGAAGCTTGGTGTACGCTAGAATCGAATGGATAATATATGTCTAGCTTGTCCAATGACATAACTGAGTAAACGGTTCAAACTATTTTGATATTTTCAGTTCTAACTACTATTCATTTTGATTTGCTTCGGACGTGATTTGAACATGACTGACGTATTTATATTTACATATAACATATTTCTTAATCTGGGATACAGTTTGAAAACGTTTGCATCAAATGTTTAGAAAAGGTCTATTGAAAAGTGATATGAATGATAATCGGGTTTCTAAGATATTTGTGTGCAGTTTCAAAGGATTGTGCCTGCTTGTAGTCTGTCAAACGCGAGTATAGAAAAGCGATGTCGTAGCCTGGATTGATTCGAGATTTCCACGGAACATAATCTCGTTGCCAGGATCCATTTAAGAAATCACCACTCAGCAGTCATCTTGCAATTGAAAGTTTTCTATTTTGACCTTCGTTTCTTTGGCCATCCAACCCGAGCCGGAAGATTAAGAACCAAAACACTCTCACCCTCCAATCAAAATGAGGCCTACTCTGATTAACCAACGGTGACCCCACTCCCTCCTTCCTCGGCTTTTTTCAGGTAACGCAAACAGAAGGTTGTATGTTCACTCGATTTGTGTTTACATGCTTTTTCGTCGACTTGCCGTCAGCTTACATATGTTTTTCTCCAGAACCTTGAGGGTGCGTTGGGGACTAGTGGTAACCAATCAAGCAAAAACCGATTGGCAGTTCGGGTCGGAAAATTCAATCGAACAAAGCAGCAACATTTGCCAAGGCACATTGAAGCGTGAAAATTTCACATCAAGTGGAAGATGCTTTTTTCCCTCCGTTTTGACTGGATGAATTCCACAAAACGCCAAAAGAGCGCACATGTGTGCGAAGTGAAATGAGTTGAAAAGGAACGAATTCCGCGGGATCGCAAAATGTTTGTTTCGTCTTTATTTCCCGATTTTCCAGATGTGTTTGCCACGCCTGCTGGGAGTAGTGGGGGAGGGCCTCTGGAAAACCAGGTCAGTTTCCCGGTACATGTCTTTTCCGCTCCGAACTTCATTTCCCTGTGAGCTACACTCTCGTGGGTCTTTCGGAGCTACCTCCCGACAGACGACATATGAATGTAGTGCAATAAAAATGTTTATTTCCAACTCGATGTAAACAAAGGCTACCAAGCGGAAAGCAAACCAACCGACGATAGGTCCATAAAATCAAATTTTATGAAAAATGCCTAAAATAACATACAGTCATTTCTGGCGGAGTCGACCCGTGGTTGGCGGACGCTGGGTCTGTTGTGGAAGGAATTAAACGTTTTTTTTTTCTGATGGCTGGCTTGGCAGTTCAACACGTGAGAATGTATCGATCGTTCCAAATGGGTGCTTAGTGGAAGATATTTCTTATGTTTGTTGGCGTCAGACGGGAGAATATGCAAATAAATCTGGCTGTCGAAACTGGCGGCGGTAAATCAAGTTGCAAATAGGAGTTGATGACAATCTGTCGTCTGTGGGAAGCATAACTTGGAGAGGTTATGTGATTGTAATCTATCATTCATCATTGCTCATACTGACAATACGGATTAGAATACAGTTATTTTTAATTCAGTTACCTAAATTTTCGATTAAAAAATTTTTTTGAATGGCACCTTGTAGGTGCACAATATATGTATTCGGTGAAACGTGGTACAGTGATTTCAGTGATTATGATCATGATTATGATCATAATTGACCGTTCTTGGTTTCTACCCCGTTACTGCCTGACCAGCTGTAATAACACAGAAAACGAGACGGATTATGCTTAAGACTAACAAACATTCTCAATGTGTAAAACCTGGTGATCCCAAACTCAGGCAATACTGGCGCCGGCCTCTCTCGAATGCAAGTCAAATAAGGCAAGGGTAGGAATGTGTTGACGTGATACGTGGTTGATTGGACGTCGCTACATTCCTCTGCACTTTTAATAAAGGGTGTTCCGGTCAAAATTTAGTCGACTTAAACTTGTCGCATTTCCTTTCATCGTGCATTGAAACATTTTGTTTCACTGTTGTGAAGTGTTTGTTTGTTTGTCAAGAATCGACTGTCGATTGCAACCTGACATCAGAACATTTCGGATCGTAAATTAAGAATACTTTCCCACCTGGTCAATGGACCAATTTGAGGTCTCGTTTCTCAAGTGCTTCCACTTAGGAACCACTTTAGCTGTGAGACCATCACGTAACGTATCATGAAGGGACGGAGATGGCAATGGCATTCACCATCGGTACGAACCCAAGCATATCCCACATCCCACAGCAAGGGCAACAATGCCGTATAATATTATTGCTAACCATCGAACCATACAGCACATTGACTGGCAAACTATCCGGAGGAGGGAACGGCCTTCACAGCGCACAGTGGTTTCTCAAGCCTTCTTTAGGGAGGCAACATGATTTTGGCAAAAAAAAATCAGTTTATTTCAATGAAATAATCTTCAATCTTTCGATGATATGCAGAAAAAAAAATTATGAATTTTAACTAGCGCGTAAAATTTTCCCTCATATAATATCAAGCCAAAGGAAGCGTAAACAACGAAATTGTCTGCAATCTTTCATGCGCCATACAACAATGTTTGCTATCTTTCATACAACCGACTAGATTCAGGCTTTACCTGGCTTAAATTTGCAAGAAATATCCCATTAAATTCTGCAAAATCTAGCGTTCCCTTTATGTGCATTAGATGACGCAGAAAATTACATGTTTTTTTTTTCAAACTGTGTAGAGAAGTAATGGGGATATTTTAAGGAAAGGTAAGCTAGATATAATTCTTTTAGTTATTTTAAAAAGACACCATCCCAGGAAATTTTGCTCAGCTTTGGAAACAACGTTGATAATTGGCCATATTGTACGTAATTTTTTTTCATATTAATTGCCTGAAAAATTTTGAGAGTATTGAAAATAATGATCTAACTGTCTGCCGTAACTGTTTTAACTGTTTGAAAATATGTACACTCTTTGAAATGTAAATATTAATTTCCGGATTTTTCAGGTAAATCTAGAACTTTCCGAATGCACCCAAACAAAGCGGCCAAAGAAATAAGACGTCTGCAAATTTACATGAACCTAAAACCACAGAGAACAGAAGTTCATCTTCGGTCTGCTACTTGTGTAAAACTTTAAACCGACATTTAAAATGAATGTCGTTAAGCTCCTGGTAGGCGGCGCTGTAGTTGTGCGATAAGTGTCACGTAATTTTATCGTAAATTAAAGTTTTTTTTTTTCTCTGCACTTTATCCCATATTGTTTTTCATCTCTCTCTTACGGATATGGATTCTGATGAATTGAGCATCAGCATGTGTAGGATTGACCGCCCGCGGTTGCTACTCCGTTTTTGCCAGATCAGCTGTTACTATACAGAGAACCAACAGATGATGCTTGGTATTAACATACATCCTCAATGTATAAAACCTGATCCCAAACTAAGGCAATACCGGCGCTGGCCTCGCCCGAATGCAGGTCAAATAAGGAACGATTAGGATTGTGTTGACGTGATACTCGCTTTGCCGAGAACACCTCTGCACTTCCACGAGAAATCACTGGGATATTAGATAACAGGATTAGGTGACAGCAGGGTTCGTTTTGGTAAACGATAAGCTGATGCGGCGTTTACTAAAATATTTAAATATTAGTACCGATTGCTAATTTGAACCGCTTCATACCAACAGTAAGGATGTTATTGGGGCCACTTGCAAAGTGTGGTGATGGTTTTTCGTTGCGAAAACAAGGTTACTTATATTTACGCTTTAGAGCCAATTTGAACCGATTTATACCAACAATAAGATGCTAGTCACAAAATGGGATAGTGGTTTACTTGCTCCAAGATATGGTGGCACTGCAAGCATGGCGAACCAATATTATGATTCACAATTAATCATGATTAATTACCATGCTGTCCAGAGCAGTCGGATCGAGCGAATCCAAAGGAACGTTTTGCGAAAAGCGTTGCGAATGCTACCATGGAACAATTCTTTCCACCTGCCACTTTACGAACAACGATGCGCTCTAATAAGATTGCCTTCTTTGACATACAGGACAGAGTTACTGCAACGTCTTTTTGTGTTTGACGTCTTGAACAACAATGTAGACTGTTCTGTGCTGCAAAGCAAAGTTCAAATCAACGTTCCTCCTAGAACAACCCAGTGTGCAGATTTTCTTCGACTTCTATTGCATCGCACCGTTTTCGGACAAAAAAAAGAACCCAACAGAAATTTGCTGCCGTCGTTTTAATGAAGTATCTGTGCAATTTGATTTTAATGTGGCAAAGACTATGTTCAAATTTAGAATAAGTACATCGCAAGAACTGTCTGTGCGATAATTTAAATTCGAAGACCAGAAATAAATAAATAAATGATCCCCACCACCGGCTCACCACATCCGCCGAATCACACCAAGAAGCAGCTTTGTTGTTGTTTTTCTGTGTTCACTCGATCACTCTCACCGTCGAACAATAGATAACCGAGACAATAGAAAACGTGCCACGCCCGATGAAAAAATAGGTTGGTAATAAAGCATCGACACAACCGTTCACAGCCGATGCTCGAAGCGAACTTTTTTTTCGTTAACTTTCAATTTTGACAACGGCATTCTACAAGCTATTTTACTACTGTTATTAGATTGATATATAGCTATTATTTATTATTGAGCTTTTCAGCCTCCGCTGATTCAGCACATAAGAGGTACTATTACTGATATCTGCATCAATCAAGAAGAAGCTTCTAAAGAACAATCTATGTTAATCCATAATTGACATTATGATAAAGGGATTTGTTAAAAATACGAATCCGTAGATGCATTTCGTTACTTCTGACAATTTTCGGTTTAGTACCAGCCGGGGAAGACTTGGTCATATACCCAATGATTTTATGATCTCCAATCCGGTCAACCAATCGCAATGTTTTGTAATATAGTGGCTGGATTATTATATTTGAGATAAGTTAATGCAGACGTCTTCCAAATTTGGCAGATCGACAAGCAATCGGTGGAGACCCACCTGGCACCTCATAGCAAGATTCTTAGAGATGGACTGGAAGATTCGATGAGCTCCCTAGAGGTTTTCTACTGGATTCAGATCGGGTGAACGAGCTGGCCAGTCAAGCATATCTATTTAATGAACCTTTAGCCACGGCTTCTGCACGAGGTTCTGCTGGAAAATGCACTTTATGCGTCGAAATATGCACGTGAACGGCAGAAAACTTTTGCTATTCATTTTGGATGACTTGAAAGCAAGGTCTAGCTGCACAGAATCCTGCCAAAACCGAAATTTCGGGTGGTAAAATATTGCCATACAAGTTGAACTTTTTATTTTTTATACTATAGATCCATATGAATTCAAGAAAAAATCTGAAAAGTTATATTGCACTGTATTAATAATGATTTGTTTATGATCAAAACCATGCATCATAATAATCCAGTGAATTAAAATATTTTTTTCTGAAAAATCTGGTTTGAAATTTTTGTTTTTTTATAAATCATTTATTTGTACAGGCTCAATCGAATCAACTTTACAGAGCCAAATTTTCATATTTAAATACATCGGTTAGCTCAAGGAGTGTATCGAAAATAAGCTATCCACAAACTTTCTTTCAAATTTTGTTGAAAACCGATATTTAGATCATACAAAAAATTGATCCTTTATTGTACGAGGTTAAACTTGAACATAATGAAGACCGGATGAAATTTAAGTTATTCCTTCACGAATTTTCGAACTTTGGATCGAATGCTCTTCATCAAGTTCCGGACAAGTGTTGCATCGCATTTTTTGGACGCTTGAGCCCAAATTTTTTTTGAACTCCTGCATGTTCCCAGCTGCCTTACCAGTCTTCTTGAAGACCCTCTTCACGATTGCCCAGTAACGTTCGATGGGTCGAAGCTGAGGGCAATTTGGTGGATTGATATTTTTCTCAACGAGATCTATACCCTTTTCCGCAAGCCAATTGAGAGTGGTTTTGGCATAGTGAGCCGACGCTAAATCCGGCCAAAACAGTGTAGGTGTACTATGCTTCTTATATAAAGGCAACAATCTCTTCTGGAGACACTCAGATCGATAGATTTCCGCATTTATAGTTCCGGTAGTGTAAAAAATGGTTGACTTCAAACCACAGGAACATATTACTTGCCATACCAGTACCTTTTGACCGAATTTCTCTACTTGAATCGACCTGTCCGCATCACTCACATCCTCTCCAACGACGGCAGTAAAGTATTGTGGACCTGGAAGGGTTTTTGAGTCCTCCTTTACATAGGTCTCATCGTCCATCAAAACGCATGCATCCGAACGCTGCAAAAGACGCGATTACAATTTCCGGGTCCTTGTTGCTGCTCGCTTCTTCTGTTCTGCACTTTGTTTCGAGATTTTTTGCTTCTTGTAGGTCTTCAGGTGGTTTCGCCTCTTGATACGCTGGATCATTCCGACACTCGTTCCTGCTTTTTTGGCCAAATCACGTATTGACATTGATTTGTTTTTCTTGATTAGAGATACCACTTTCTGCTCCAGTTTCGGGTTGGAAGAACCGGGTTTTCTGCCTCTTCCTGGTAGCTCATCCAAAGAATAGTGTTCCCCAAACTTATTAATGAATTCCAAACCGCTTCGCCACTTTTCGCATAGTAATACCCTTCTCACTTAGCCATGTGTCCAGAACCTTAATTTTCACTTCCTTTTCAATACGCGACATTTTGAAAACGCAGAATTTGAACCGCACAAACAAGTAAACAAAAGAAAGCTGACAGTCAAACGCACAGCATGCAGTGTTCAGAGCATACAAAACCATCACAAATACATGCGTGCAACGCAAATGTATGTGGATAGCTTGTATTCGATACACTCCTTAAAACAAAAGTTAGGGGGATAGAACCGATTACTTGCGGCCGTTTAGAGGTTAACAGGAATAACAATATAACGGACGGAAAGATGGGCGGGAATTTCAAATAAGGTTTACATTACACGTTTATTTTAAATTCGAAATTGTCAAAAAACTTATAACTATACAACTTTTGGTTTTCTTTTGACTTGAGTATTTTTGAGAATGAAAGAAAAAACTCACAAACACAGATACAAACAAAACTAATAGTAAACATACATGTTAAACTAACAACAATCTGAGGCTTATTTTAGTCCGAAACACATAAATGAGTTTCATTAACTCCAGATCACGTACAGCCAAAATATCTCGAACCGGTACATTGGGTTGTCTACCTTGAATCATAAAGCTCAAATTTGACTCCACGATGACCAGTACAAGTCTAAATTACGTGATCTGCGTCCTGGTAGCCTTGTCCACATTCACAGATTCGAAAATCATATCCAGAGTTCTCATATTGCCAACTCAAGAATCAAGACTTATTGTCATTTTTTTGTGTATGCCAGAATGAGAGAAAAGCACTGCCTCAGAATGGCTGAAACGCGTTCAGTTTTTGAGGGAAATGTGTTTAAATTCACAAAAAAACGTATACGTATAAAAAATGGGTTAACCTGCTGGCCACATTTCATGTTGACTCTGCCCTTTGAATGTTGGGCTTGGATTTAAAAAAATGTCCACCTTAAATTTCGGACACTTTTCTTTCAGTGTAGATTTTGAATTATTTCACGGATCGCTGAAACATTTCACTTATAAGACAACTGAAGCCCTGGATCAACATGTTTACATTCTTGTTACATTCAGTAAAATGCCGTCAAATGTCTGTCTGTCTGTTTGTCTTTTTGTTAGTCAGCCAGTCGGTCAGTCGGTCAGTCGGTCAGTCGGTCAGTCAGTCAGTCAGTCAATCAGTCAGTCAGCCAGTCAGTCAGTCAGTCAGTCAGTCAGTCAGTCAGTCAGTCAGTCAGTCAGTCAGTTAGTCAGTCAGTCAGTCGGTCAATCAGTCAACCAGTCAGTCAGTCAGTCAGTCTGTTTGTTATTAGTTTGTTGAAATTTTCTCTGTACTATTTTACCTTCTCTTTGCCTTTATAGTTCTCCAAAGGAGTTATTCGCTGTAGCATCCAGCAGTAGTCCGCTTGCATTGCTGCGCTTCATTTGGCGTTCATTTCATCTTTTTAGTCTGTGTGATGTTTTGATGAAATTGTTCTTATCGTTATAATCAACGGAGAAAAAGAGGGACTGATACGACCTGCGTTCTCAATGCCGGTCAAAACAAACTAAGCGCTAGTGGGATGCAGAAATGCGTCGATCGTTTCCAGCTAATGTAATTTTCATTATTTTTAAGAGTGTACAGTGCATTGCTGGTTCAAAAATTAACCTTAAAACTAATTGTCGACTAAAACTAAACTAAAACTAAATATCATTAACAGAACCGTGATGATTATGATCCGTATCAGTGGAGCATGAGCATGAAAAATAAAGGGACTTTTTGAGTGTTTTGCCCTCATGTTCAAGTGGGTTGGATGACAAATAACTTTTCCTCTGAATTGAATTTTAAGAAGATCAAGTTTTCAAATGTCAGACATTCTCTATGCATTTCATGTTGGATAAAGGAATTTCACAAAATTCCCCCGAAATTAAGGAATCAAGAATTGCACTTTGAAAATGATAATGGCCCATGGGGAGGTCCCACTGTGCAGTGTTAAGTTGGAGCCCGAGCTCGCCGAGATAGGGATCTATAATAATCGGCATGCATGCAGCAAACGCGGGATGCATATAAACACTCGCTCGAACCACAATCTGACGTGCGGGGCAAATACATAAAACAGAACATCAGACTGGCAGTTCGGTTGTTGGTATGCAAATCAACTACGGGATGAGTCGAGATACATCGTTATTTTCATAGTTTCCAACTGTGATGATGTGATGTGTGTATGTCATATAAATCGATTTGATCGAACCGATAAGCCGTGCAATATGGATAGAACGAGCATATTGTGCCAGACGCCCTTTCACGGGAAGGACCAACCACTTCTGTGTGTGCGCTGGCGGCTAGGAGGCTCTATTTGATGGGCTACTGCAAACAAAGCTCCCCACAAGTATTCGGTGTCAAAGCAAGCTATTATTAGCATCTATCGAACGATGAAGCTATTCTGGTCAGAAGTGCATTATTATGCAGCTGAATTGGTGCTTCAAGTTTGAGCTTTATGCTGTACTGAGCATTAATGTTCAATTCTGGGAAAGCGCTACAAAGTTAACGATTGTAAAAGTTTCACACAAGACATACGTCGCCTAACTTGTGCCTGCCAAGAACCGATGTCAGATGTGTATTTATCCGGATGAAACAATCTAACAGAAGAGCACTTCACACTCTAGTTGAAGCAAATTGAATCTCAATTAGCACTTTCATTCCCATACACTCGACTATGTATGTTCCAGTACAAAATCTCAGACATCTTACGAAGCGTGAAAATTCATTTTGAATCGAAAACTGCCCTTCCAATCGCGTTTCTCCCGTAGGGACTCGTCCCTCGAATGAAGAAAATTAAACTTTGAAAAATTAAACTTTGCTGTCCGGCAGACCGAAAGCGTTCCGGCAAATACGAACAAAACACAGAAGAATTGCTGCTCACCAGCAGCAATATGTTAGCCGAGAGGGTTGTGGAAATAAAAGCAACTATTATGGCCTTCTTTGGAAAGTATGTTGCTTCCACGCTGACCAGCAACAACGACAACGACGACGAAGACGACGACGACGATGACGGCTTGGTTGGCGGGACATCGGCGGCAGTGGGTTGCGAAGGGGTGGACGATGGAATTGTTTCATTTCAGTACTTGGTTTCCTTCCCCGAGGGTTCGTTGAAAAATTGTTGTGCACTGCCCGGCTGCTGAAGCACGAAGTAGTTAGTTCCAGAGTTGATAGCAAATAGTTTGACAGTGGAAAACTTTCGCTCGTTCTCTGAAAGGTGAGCAATTTGTGTACATATCGTTCGATTAGCAAATTGGTAAATGTTGCACAACTTTTATGATTTTACGATGATTGGCCCAGTACTGTCGAGAAATTGGAAAATCAAGGAACATTTGGGATTTATTTTCATCCGTTTTCTTGTAATAACTTTTGAAGATGCTTGTGCTTGGATACAGTTAGATTTTGGTACCGCTTACTTTGGTGGGCATCAAATAAGAATTCAAAAATTCAAAAATATCAAAAGAACGAAATATTTGTTTATTTTAAAAGAACATTCATGCCTTATACGAAAACAATAAAATGAAGTTCGGACATTTTTATTTCAAATAATAAAAATATATACGTATTGCTGGTGCTCTTTGCGTTGCATGCATGTTTGACAGTTCTGCACAATCGACTCGAAAGAAATCTCGGATAAAGCGCAACTATGAGGGGGGGATGTTTCATCGTAATTTTTTAAAGCTTCTGATTTGAGAATTGATGCCGCCTAGTTGGCAAGAGCTGCATATGACTCCGTTGTTCTTCTCTCTAGACTATGGTGACCCATGAGAAGTAGAGAGATAAATGAAGATGAAATCACAAGTGTCGACTGGGTGTAAACAAAATTTTTTTGACTCAACAGACGCAACATCAACTTCTTCAGGTACAATAGGTAAGGAGCAGCGATAGGCTGGTCCACACGAAGTTCATTTCGTGCATTGTACGAATTAAGTATGAAAGTATTTAGTGGACAAAACCAGTACGAATGTTGCTTGCAAATTTTGAGATACAGTGGGGGAAATTCGTTTAATCTCTGAATGTGATCTCTGAAAAAGTCCAAAAAAGGTGATTTTAGAGGGGAAATTCTTTTAAACGCACACTAACGTAAAGCCGCATTGAGCGTACCTATGCTACAGTTATCTTGCGAATCTGTCATATTTACACTGTATAGCCCTCGTCCGCCATAAATACGAGTCTGAATTTCCGTTGCGCGGTAGTTGTTGCTTGTTTTCGGCAAAATGGGTAAAGGAAAGTATTTAAGCCAGTCGGAGCAAATACTGGTTCAAGAACTCAAAAGTCGCTGTGAGAGCAATCGCGAAATTGCACGTGTGATCCAGAGATCGGAAGCAGCAATCAGGAACCTGCTGAAAAATTACAAATTACAAATCGTGTCCGGAACCAAATTATACAAATGGGTGACTCTGGAAACTTCTCTGCTGCGCAAATGAAGCAAGAAATGAGGCTTTCCATTTCTAAGAGGCGTGTACGGCGGATTCTACATGGATGTGTCCACTTAAAGTACACAAAAAGCAAAAAAAAAAAACAATCTTCAACCGGCACACATTAACGCTAGATTGAATTTTGCTAAAAAAAAATACATGTCGTGGACTACGGAATGGGACAATGTTATTCTTTCTGACGAGAAGAAATTCAATTTGGATGACCCAGACTGCACCGCATATTATTGGCACGATTTGAGGAAATCTCCGCAGGTTAAGTTGGGCAGGAACTTTGTAAGTGGCACTCTAATGTCTTGGGCCGTTTTTTCGATCCATGGAAGGATCCCTATTGCCACCATTTCGATCAGGATGAATTCGAAAAAGTACTTGGAGCTTCTGGAAGATGTTTTGATCCCGTTTACTGAAGATGTTATGCTGGAAAATTTCGTATTTCATCAGGATAATGCAGCAATTCATGTCAGCAAGCAATCTTTGAAATGGTTTTCTGAACGAGACATCAGTCTTCTGGATTGGCCAGCTCGTAGTCCGGATCTAAATCCTATCGAGAACTTGTGGGACATCCTGGCACGACAGGTTTACAAAGGCGGAAGGCAGTTTAAAACAGTTAGTGAACTTGAGTCAGCCGTAAGAGAAGTCTGGAGCTTGAAACCTGATACTCTGCAGAAGCTGGTGAAATCAATGCCGAACAGAATTTTCGAAACTATTCTGGAAAACGGAAAGCAAACGAAGTATTAACTATTGTTTATTGTTGATTTTTTAACTGTGAATTCGATTTGATTAACTACAAGTGCGTTTAAACGTATCCCCCCCCACCGCCCCCCCCCCCCCCCCCCCCCCCCCACACCTTTTTTTAAATTTTTTTCAAAAGTCATTATGAACTTCCAATCAAATTGTGTTCTCAAATACGAAACTTCTGATAGGCTATGACAAACAATATTTGATTTTTCGTCTCGATTTTTGTGTTGAAAATAAACGCTAAAATGACATTGCGTTTAAACGAATTTCCCCCACTGTATTTGTTCAATGTACAAGCACTGGGTAAACAAACCGTAAGCGAATTCGCGAACAAAAATTTTCAGGGCAGGAACAAGAATTAAAATAGAAGTCGTAATATAAAGTGCTTTGAATCACATCCGGCCAGAAGAAAAAAGGGACAGTTTTTTACTTGAACCAAAACCCATCAACAAGTGAATTGGTGGTCAACGCAAAGGCCCATGATTACATCTTAACATGGTCTGGATACCATAGGGAAAATCGTCAGTTTCAGGATCACATCCGGAAATTGTTCCAAATTTCTCAGTGAAAGTGATCAATTTCTCGGCAACAAAATTAAAGTTTTTTTTTCCATCGTTCTAAGTAAAGGGTGTTTCGATCAAAATTTGGTCGACTTAAACTTGACGCATTTCCTTTTATCGTGCATTAAAAAAATTTGCGCACCCCTCATTTTGAAGATGTGTGCGTGTAGCATCATGCCTTGGTTTTGATTTTGAAATTAGCACTTTAGTTCTCAAAAGTCGTCGAAGGAAGAGAAGCAACGCATCAAAATTTTGCACGTACATGGCTAAAATCCAAACTACTCTCACGCCAAGTTGGTGAAATTGTTGAATGTGGCTAAATCAAATGTCGCAAAGAAGCTGGGAGTGGCGCCTTCAACCGTGGATAGAGCTAAAAAACGAGCTGGGCTGTCGACTTACAAAAAAATGGTGCCTCCAAATCGCGACGATAAACAAAACACGTTGGCCAAAGCACGATCGCGAAAGTTGTACACGACGATGCTGACGAAGTTTGATTGCGTGGTACAGGACGATGAAACTTACGTCAAGGCTGACTTTAAACAGCTTCCTGGACAGGGATTTTATACGGCAACCGGACGGGGAAAGGTGGCAGATATTTTCAAGCACATTAAACTGTCAAAGTTCGCGAAGAAATATCTGGTGTGGAAGGCCATCTGTACCTGTGGCTTGAAGAGCAACGTTTACATTGCGACCGGAACCGTCAACCAGGAAATTTATCTGAGCGAGTGCCTACAAAAACGTCTATTGCCTTTCCTGAAGCGACACAATTGTTCCGTTCAATTTTGGCCGGATTTGGCATCTTGCCATTACGGAAAAAAAGGCCATGTATGCTGCCAACAACGTTCAAGTGGTGCCCAAGGGCAAGAACCCTCCCAACACGCCAGTGCTCCGCCCAATATTGGGCCATCGTCAAGCGGAACCTTAAGAAGACGCAAAAAGTTGTTGTGGGCGAGAAACAGTTCAAGGCAAACTGGCGTTCTGCGGCAAATAAAGTGGACAAGGAGACTGTACAAAATGTTACGGCAGGTGTTAAACGAAAGACCCGGCAATTCGCATTCGGTAAAAACGAAGCTTAGCTGAATATTTCTCCTGTATTCTGTATTTCTGTGTATTCTGAGCTTGAAAAAGAAAAATAATTTGACTTATAAATAAAAACTTTGATCGACTCACACACATTACTGTTTGACCAAATTCTGATCGGAACACCCTACACTATCCGCTCTTCATCGATCTATTACTAACGGATTTGAGCATACACAGGAAAAACTCTGAATCAATTGGATTTTAAATTAATTCAGCATTACATACGTATCATTAAAGTTGAGTACAAACGCTGAGTTATTGAGATATTATTACAAATCGACTATTTTCTTGAGGTAATTAACGTTCTTCAGTTTTGATTTTAGTTTTAACACGTTGCAACGCCACGTATTTTGTTCGTTCTACCGGTGAGAGAAGATTGGGCGTAAACATTTAAGAAATGCGCTGTGTATTTTAACTTATCCAGTTAACGCATCCAAATAGACGTATTATTGATATGTTTATTGTAGATGCACTGCTATTATTGGTGGTTTATGTGCGATAGAACGGAGATAGGTGATTACGACGGAGTAGCGATCTACTCTAACTTTATACCTCCCGGGGGAAAAACAGTGGGAAATGGTCAAAAAGTCCAGCTGCGATTTAAATAGAACTTTGCAAATTTCTTCGGTAAGTTCATTTTCAGTACAAAATCTAAACGTACTCATTAGCTGCCTAATACTAAAATCCGACCCGACTGATTCATTAGTTGGACACATTAGAACACCCATAATATACTCATCTTGTTCTGGAGATTCGTGTTCAAGGCCATGCATTTTTCGAAGTTCTTTTTAAGTGTAATAAGATGTTATTACACTTTTAGATCAGACAAACAAAGGAATTCGTAAATCGCTTGCATGTAGGGAAGATCACGCATTCCCAAAACATCTCTTACCTCGCGGAAGGGTTGTCTACCTCAGGCCACTAGGGTATCCAATAGTCGTGCTCTGTAGGCATCATTATCCGGGCAATGCCAAACTGCGTGAGCGATGTCATCATAGCCGGTTTCGCACTTACACACTTAGAAATTATGAATTTTACACGAGACGCAATTCATGTTTGTAAAAAGTCCTTTTTATTTCGTGTAAAATTATGTCTCCTGAAACTGACACATACGCAATTCGACGAAAAATGTGTTCGATTGAATTTATGTTCTCCTCTCTTTCAACTCATTCTTATGTGCCAAACGACACTCGCATTTGTCGGTCTCAGGGGACAGAAATTTACATGACATTTTGGTGGTGTGTACATAAATTGCTTTCGACGACGTTAATTCTGTAGAGATGTGCGTCTAGCGAGTAGTGGTTGGACATAAGTCTTGACATCACACGAATGTAACCGCGACTTACATCCAGACCTTTGAACCACGATCTCGACGAAACATTTGGATGGAATGTAACCACCGCCCACGAAATTTTTTTTGTCCAATCGTTTTGCCAACTTTGAAGAGAACTCTGACGTAATAATGGGAAAAATTCATCATGTGAAATTTTTTCTTTCTATAGTCTCGCCTTCTTTTCAGTTGACTTTCTGTTTTCTATTATGCTGTGGTGCAAAGTTAAAGTCAATTGAAATATAAATTATCCACTGACCACCCCGCTCTCTTCTCCTCAAATAGTAAAGTGAGTGAGTGCCTCTTTGTTTCCACCGACCGGCGCGCCTCAAGGGAACTCAGACCACCCCAGGAGATAAAATAATGGTCTAAGGGAACTGAGCAAATCTTATTCATAGTATATTGTTTACATATGTCAAGTTTCATAGTTATTCATACAGTAGTTCCAGTCATGTCATCGAAACAAGAAATTGTCCGTGAAAAAATATTGTGCACTTACAATCAAAATCCAGAGGCGTCCCTCCGATGGATCGCTAAAAAGCTTGAATTGCTAATACAACTGCTTCTCGTGTAATAAAAACCTCCAAGGAGCGTCTGAGTGCCCGTAGAAAGGAAGGAAGTAGCCGTAAAAGTGGTCCAATGAACAGTAAAATGGCCAGGAAAGTGGTGAAACAGTTCAACAACCGTCCAAACATGTCAATTCGAGATGTCGCTAGAAAGCCCAAGGTGTCAGTCGGTTTTGTGCAGAAAACCATGAAGCGTGCTGGGTTACATATTTACAAGATGCAAAAAGTCCCAAACCAGAATAAAAAGCAAAACATCACTGCGAAAACCCGCAAAACTTTACACGAAATTGCTCATCAAATCGTGTTGCATCGTGATGGATGACGAAACTTACGTCAAGGCTGACTTCCGTCAACTTCATGTGCAAGAATATGTCGTTGCCCTTCTTTCCTTCTTTCCTTTAGAAATTATCGAAATTCGCTAAGAAGTTCCTGATCTGGCAGGCGATTTGCGGATGTGGTGAAATAAGCGCTCTCATCATCACTTCCGGAACAATCAACGATTTACACGGAAAAGTGCCTTAAGCAGCGTCCGATCAACTCTGTTTCGGCCTGATCTAGCATCCTGCCACTACGCTCGACACTTGTTGGAGTGGTACCGAGCCAACGGAGTCAATTTTGTGCCAAAAGAGATGAACCCACCAAATTCATCGAAACTTCGCCCAACTGAAAAATTCTGGGCAATTATGCAGACGAAATTTCGCAAACATCCGAAAACTATTAAAACAGAGCTAGAATTGAACAAAATTTGGGTACGAACAAAAACACTGGGAAAATCGGTTGAACAAAATTTGATGGGTGGAATGAAAAGTAAGGTGTGGGCATTTGGAATGAGAGACGAAATTGACACATTTTTTTAATCATAACTCATTAGTAGTTGTTCATTTCCTGAAAATTTCAATGCATTCCGATAATCGGTATAATTTTGGTGAGTGAATATGTGTGTTGCATTGTTTTTTTGAATACACCCCTTAAAATAAATAATGAAATGTGTTGTCGTGTGCAAAAAAATGCGATAAAAATATATTTTCATTTCTGGTAAACAAAATTCTTGAAGGCTCACACCCACATTTCCGTTCGTCCGCATCGATGAAACTCGATGAAAATACGAACGAAGCAATATAATAAAAAAATACAAACAGAGACATTGATTGTGCTGCTAGTTTGTTGCGAAGCTGCTTGGCAAAAAAGAAAAAGAAACCTAGTAGTTTCTTCGTCGCAGTGATGTTATCGGTTGATGCTGATATCGTGATGCAAGGACAGGTTGCAATAAAAGAGTTACTTTCCTAAAAATATTCCAGCATCTGGGATTTAAGATTAAAGTGTTTCAAAATATCTTAGCAGAAAATACGCAGTTTGAAAATTGCGTCTGAAAAACAGTAGTAGAGCGTCAATAAAATTTTATATAAAAAATACGCTGTAAAACAAACCATGAAAAAGTTTAAAACCGTTAACAAACCGATTTTGCATTTAAAAAAAAAATCTGTTCATTTGCATTTAGGACAAAAATTGCCAATTTTTCATGGGTTCATCTTTATCCGCACTGACAAAACTACCTATGCAGCACCTATCATAGTAATCCATGAGTTAGCAGACAAAATTTGCCAGCTCTATCAGTGGAACTCTAACCGTGATGGCAAAAACAGTAAAGTAACTCCGTTCAGAAGTGTGCGCATTCAAAGAACGGCACCCCGCCGCGTCGAAAACGGACATCGTACGGCACTTTGTGGACGTCGGATACGCCCGTTCCGGCATCTACAACATTTTGGCACTATTAGACAACAGTCAGAGCATCGAAAGAAAGCCCGGTTCCGGACGGCCGACGACCCTGAGCGACAAGAAGCTCCAAAGGATGCTGAAGAGGAATACCGAGGGAAAAGTGGCTACATCGCTGCGTGCGCTTGGCCAGAAGGTCGGTTCAACCGGCCAAACAGTGAAAAAGTACCTGGCGAACATGAACATACATGTCAGGAAGCGGAAGTCGCGTCCACTGGTTTCGGAGCTACAGGCAATGACGCAGCGGCAGCGGCTGAATAAGATGGTCAACTCGATTTTCCGGCGAATCGCGACGTGGCGGTGGTGATGGACGACGAGACCTATCCCACCCTGGGATAGGGTGACAACTGGCAGGGCACTTTGTATTTTACTTCCCCCACGAAGGAAGTGACCTCCGAGGTGAAGTTCATTTCACACACCAAGTTCCCCAAGAAGGTGCTGCAGTGGCTGACAATCAGAGAGAAGGGGGTGTCAAAGCCGCTCTTCTTTCGCTCCGGACTGGCCGTGAACGGGAAAATTTTTAGTACGAAATGCCTGCCGGAAGTTGCGTCGTTCATCAAGAAATACCATAAGGGCGTCGGCCCACTACTCGAAGCGATCGTTGGAGGAGATGGAGCGGCTGAATATCGATGTGGTACCCAAGTCGATGAACCCGCCCAACGTCCCCCAGCGTCCCATCGAGAATTTCTGGGCCAACCTGAAGCGTAAGATCTACTCCAACAATTTTGTCACGAAAACTGAGAAGGAATTGATAAATAAAACGAAGAAAGAACTCAAAAACATGCCTACATGCATGTTTTCGTCTGCCATGGAGAATGTTCCGGTTAACTGCCGGGAAGCCGCTCGCAAGGGCGTAGCATTTTTTTGCAAGTAAGCTTAAATAATTTCCTGCCATAGGAAATTTATCAAAAGCAATTATCTGTCTTAGCTTTTTTTATCACCATCCGAAAAAAGTCCATTTTTCTAATGCAACGTTA
>JAHHFK020004770.1:0-45167 GCA_024533555.2 Aedes koreicus | reverse complement strand
AAAAATACCTGGACAAGATGTACATTGTGGCTGAGCAGCAGTGTGGTGGAAATATCCAGTCTCACCCTATACTAATATAAGTAAGATCTGGTCTAGGAATTTTCGTTAAGGAAAATTTCTCGACTCCCTGGGCATCGCCCTGGACCTGGCATCGAAAGCTTCCAATTAAAAACTGTGGAAATGCATTTATAACACTAAGTTGAGAGCAAACAATAAGCTAATTGTGAAAGTAATAATCTTGTAACGCAGATAAAGAAGAAGACATGGTTACGCGCAATAGTTTTCAGTACAAATCATCTATTAAAATTCCGTATAATTCCAATAGTAAACGTTTTCTCACGATTTTAGTCCTGGACGGAAATGCCTTCTCCGAATTACACGTTGATCCTCGTCAACCGACGATGACCAGCAGGCGAACGCATCATAAATGCTTGTCTTTCAAAATACCATACGTGAGAATGAAATATTTTTGAAACTCATTACACAATCAAGAATATGTAACCCCGGCGATACTATACTTGAATAAATGAATACCAGTCGTGTTTAATCGAATCGAAAATCCCTTGATCCGAAACATCAGAGAAGCGGACACCTCATGGCGTGACAGGACTCGAACCTGCAAACTTTAGAATTTCGAATTTCATTAGGTCTATTACGATGTCAATGTTAGGTGCACATTGAGAAGATAGAAATGTGTATTTTCGCTATGTCAGTTGATACTGAAATCACCTTGTTAAAAATATACATAAGTTTTGTACCCACAATAATCTGGACACCTCAAAGCTTAAGTAAAACACAAAGTTCGCATTATATTTTAAGATTCAGATTCAGTCAAAACATTGTTATTTGGTATTTGCATACAATGTTCGTATTTTGCGCTTAATTCCATCCATTAGGGCATCTTCAACGGCGATCCAAATCGTGGATTGGATTTATTTTTTTAGACCAAACGCAAAAACATCGCTGCACCGGTGTTGTACATTTTGTTTTATACTGGATCTATTTTGCATCATTTTAAAACTGGTATATGTTTTGATCTATTCTTGCATCAATTTGGAACAAGAAAAATACCGTTCCAAAACACTACACGCTACTTGATAATACCAATAATTGAGTAAAATTTCAGCTTTTAATAAACAATAACTCAATTTTATTGATTATATTCTGAGGTATATTTGTGATCCGAAAAGTAACCGTGTTTGCTGCGTATGATGCTGGCGGCGTACAAAAACTTGTGTTGCTCGCCTCGGATGCTGCTAATTACCTCAAGTTGCTCCCGGTGCTAGTGAATTGCCTTTTCGTATCTTTCCTAAACAACGAATGCTTGTCTTAATTATTTTTTTACAGCCACTGCCTTTTTCGGAAAACGCTGACTAGATCGAAATGCGGAGGTTGACTCTAGTTGTCGCATAATGACCAGGAACACCTCCCTTGGCATGCGAAAACGCAGAAAGTGCTTCTCGTTGTCGGTTTGCGTGTCGCTAAAGTAGTCCTGGAACAGCTTCTGATGATCGGAACGGAAATCACGTTCGACGTTGGGGCACAGAGAACAGACGTTCATCTTCGGTCTGCTACTTGTGTAAAACTTTAAACCGACATTTCAAATGTATGTCGTTATGCTCCTGGTAGGCGGCGCTGCAGTTGTGCGATAACTGTCATGTAAACGTTTATCAATAAAAAACCTAGCACATAACCAGAAAAGTTTTGTTTGCTTTTCTCTGCACTTGCTTCTTATACCGGCTGCTCATATTACTTCGGTGAAATTTTACAGTATTCCGGTAAAAAAAATTACCGGAACTTGTTAAATTTTACAGAAATCCGTTAAATCGGATTACCGAACGTTCAGCTGTTGAAAGTTCGGTAAAAAATTACCGAATACTGTAAAATTTTCTAAGTGTGTACACACGGTTTTCAAGAAAAGGTATATGGACATCAATGTCTGTTCTCTGTGGTTGGGGTGTCATCCAAGTTGTGGCCCTCTCCGTTTCGACTCTTGTTTATCCGCTGCCAAACTACAAATCAGCATTATCTAATATCGTTTTAATGAAATGTATGCATTCACACACTCACCTTCAGCCAAACGAAAGAACAAGAATTCCTTGTCGTCAGCTAACGATGCACTACTGGCATTAAAAATTATTTGGTAAAACCAATCAATGGCAAAATGTTTGTGAGAAATCTGCGATCTCTGAAAAAAAAAACTTCTGATCTCTGATGTTAAATGATCGACAGGATGACAGGTGTTGGCGGGTTTAACAACAAGAAATACAACACCGGTGCGGAGAACGCAAAGTTGGTCTATTTTAGCTAGTTCTATTCAAGTTTCGCTGATGCAAATCAAGTATAAAGTTGATCTAAAAATAGACCGCCGCTGAAGATGCCCTTAGGGTTTGCAGAGACTCTTCAGATACCTTGGTGGCCGTCTTTGTCCACTTTTTTGGAAGTGATATCTTTGATTCCTCGTTTCTTTCCATAAAGCTTCCGTTTCACCAGAGCCTAATACCTCTCGATTAGAGGTAACTGGAAAATTTGGCGGATTTGCGGTTTTCGGTACAATGTTCACTTAATTTGATTCGTACCACTCCATCACATTTTTGGCATAATGGCATGATGCCAAATCAGGCCAGAACAAAGGTTTTGATTTGTGGTTTTTGATGAAGCGTAGCAATCGCTTCTGCAGACACTTTCAGGTAAATCTCTTCGTTGATTGTGCCTGTCGTGACGAAAGATTTACTCTTTCTGTCACACGTGCAAATTGCTTGCC
Source organism: Aedes koreicus (assembly GCA_024533555.2). Classification (NCBI taxonomy): domain Eukaryota; kingdom Metazoa; phylum Arthropoda; class Insecta; order Diptera; family Culicidae; genus Aedes; species Aedes koreicus. The sequence continues at coordinate 42,403 of JAHHFK020004770.1, read as the reverse complement.
AAATAAGATATTTTTTTGGGAAATTTCGATGCTTTCTTTGTCCTGAAATGCCCAGCTGTGGCATTTCTGGACATAGCAGAATAGAAAACAAGCCCTGGAAGCTGCTTGACATCCTCCAAGACATAAGTTTCATCGTCCATAACAACGTATGCATACTTCGTCAAATATTCGTAGTTCAAACGTCGAGCCCGTGATTATGCTGTCAATTTCTGTTGCGATTTGGGCTGTTTCTACGTTATACGACTTCAGCCCCAAACGCTGTTTTGATTTTCGGACAAAACCAGGTGACATTCCTATTTTACGAACCACCGTTCCAGCAGAGAGATTCAGGTTTTCCTTTCAATATCGTCTTCACCCTTTGGTCCGTGACAAGTCAGCACGTTCATTGTTTTTATCACTTCTCGGTTTCCTCTCGACCGTTGAGCGTTCCGAAAATGATTTGAGCACACCGTGAACAATGGATTAGGTAAATCAATTTTTTTTTTGCAAGTTTTTTCACTCCAACGTGCAATATTTCAAAAGTTACAGTAATTTGAAGGTTACCCTACACAGTGATTTGAAGGGATCCTTACCAAAATATGCTAAAAATCCCAAGTGAGTATAATCTCGTACAGTCAAAAATAAGACACGCTTAGAATCTTAAGCATAATACAATTTCTATTTTCTATTCAGAATCATAAGAAATTTATTTTCAAAATCTCATCGATGAAAGATCCATTTGGAATGTTGAGCAAGTTTTTTTTGTGGTTTTATTTTATTCGAATTTATTCAAAATGTCGAGCAAGATTTGCTTAGAATTCTGATCAAGCAATCTTGCTCAGCAAACTTGACTATGAATCCTGAGAAAGATACGTAAACAGACACAGTACAGTACAGTTACAAGCAAGATCCTTTAACTATCCTGACCATGTGTTCTGAGTATGGATCCACATCACGAAACGCTACTGAGAAATAGTGACAGTTTTTTGCAATCTCCTACTTCAGTATAATATTTGACTACCATTTCCATGAACAGGCTGAACAAGCCGACGAGACGCCACTGACAATCCCGTTTGGTGCCTGACCCATGGACATTGTAACTTTTAAATGGGGTTTTATTACATACTTTAAAAAATCTACAAATACTAGTATAATCTGATAATCTCCACCAAATAGATTTGAAAACAAACATTCTTAGCTGTTTCTCTTCTTCCGAAATTCTCAAGAAATTATAACTGTCACGATGCTATTTTACAGCTGGTCATCACGTGGACGCATCAGCATTCAAAATGGTCCTTTTGTTCTGATTTAAAATATAAGATAAAATGGGAGTTCGTCAATATCATTCTCAGAATTTGCATGAAATTCATTATCAATTTTAAAAAAATGTAATGGTTTGTTATTTCTGCAACTTCACGGTTTCTGCAACTATTATTGATGTCTGCAATTATTATTGATTTCTGCGACTATTATTGGGATTTCTGCCACTATTATTGATAAATAATGCACGTTGTTGATGATTAAATGATCGTTATTGATCTAATCGATTAATCGAAGCAACTCATATTTTACGGCATCCCTATATGGCGCGATCAACGTATTAGAAAATGACTAAGGTTGAATTGGATGCGTCGAGTTCACCCTGACCGGCACCTTAGTCTAGCGCGATGGGTACAAGACGATACACATAATCCATAGACGAGAAATAACAACGAACCGTTGATTGACAGAATAACCACGATCTATTTACGCCTACAAACAAATGTGCACTTGCACAAAGCCGAAATGTAATTCAATTTAAACGCAGTCGATAGTAAGTAGAAAATGCGATCTTAACTCCTTTTCACCAAACTGTATGAGCAGTTGTCTGGCAAACATACATGCTAATCAATGAATTGAAAACCAGGTACTTACTTTGAGCTGCCAGCTGTTGTTGGTGCTGTGCTGCCGCACGCTGAAATAAGATAACACAAGTATTAAAAGGTTGTCTAAATGAAGATAGCAAACTTTGCTCGGAGCGCGTCGCTAAAAGCCTAGCAGAGTGACGGATTAGGTGATACCAAGCAAATGGCACTAGTGGAAAAAAAAAGTCAAGGTGATCTATTTTGAATGCAGAAACCTGGAAAGCACTTATCTCAACGAAATAGAAATGTTTCTGAATAAAATATAAACGGCAATTGTGTACATGTATACATATTTATAATTCCGAGTTGAAATCCGTCAATAAACTTATATGCGTTGAAGAAGATTCTTTGTGCAAGACCATGGTCTTCGATGCATCTTTAATACTTCCGTTTAGATATTTACTTGCAGAATTGCGTGCACTCCAGAACGCTGCAATGCTTCCACGTCCAACGATCTACTGCGCTGCTGCCGTCCCGGGAGGTCCACTCCACCCGATCGCTTCAGCAGTTTGTTCTTCAGGTACGAGGACATGTTGTCTTTCCCCATTCGCCAAACTCACAAATTTACTCAATGCAGGATTATCTTTTACCATTCACAACTGCCACCGCACTTTTTCTAAACAATGGATCACGAGCCACTAATGCTTAATTGTGTCGTCGTTAAAGCGTACTATCTTAGAATTTCTTATCTCAGAAAATTTCTTCGCCACGCGTCGAGCCACTTCTAAATATTGCACAAATAAACTGCTCACTTTTCACCTCCACTCAAACGATCTAGTTAGCCACTTTTTCCGGCCTTACTGATAACTATTGGTGCAGGTTAGTCCCATCGCAGTCGACGGATGTTTTCGTACTTTCATGAATTCGCTGGCTGCGCTGAGCTGGACAAAACACACAATTGATCACTTCCTTTTACGTCTCGCGAGTCTTTCTAATAGAAGTGTGGTATATCATTCTCATCACTTATTATTATCATGGTCATCGTTTTAAAGTTGTACGTGTAGTGTCGGAAGGTGAACATTGAAACTAAGCTGATACTGTGCCATACTAGGCTGGGTCATATTTTATGTTGGAGAAAGTTCATATTACAATTTCAACGGAGTAACCAGTAACCAAAATGAATTTTAAGATTATAAAGCAAAGTCCAGACTCAAGATTTCATCTAAGTTGGGAATTGGGAAAGCTTATTTATACAACAGTATTAGCACCAGGCTTATTATATGGAACTAAGATAGCAGGGCTCCCCGAAAAGAGTAGAGAGGCCTAGCAAACTATGAAAAAATTATACTAAGAAACATTCATAACAGCTATGGAACCTGGTAATATGAAATTTAATGCACGAAAATTATTAGAAGGAAAGACAAAAAAAAATAGGCGGGTTAGGGTTGATAGAATAAGTTATATGGGCACATAAAAAGGAGAAATAAAAAATTACCCGTTACGTTTAACATATAGTTTCAAATGCAAAAAGAAAAAAGAAAGGGGTTATCAATTTAAAATTGTTCTATATTTCATTTAATACGATGACATGTATTTGAAAATATAGGAAGATTTTTTACAATTTTTAGAGAAAGGATCATATACAAAAAATTCTACTCAAAAAAGCTTTTTCCTCTTTCGTAAAAAAAAGTATATATAATAATTCAAAAGTCAAAACATTGTTAATAATCATTCATTTCTAATTTCACAGACATAAAGAATCATTTATGGGTCCAGTAGCAAACCAGTGTTATCGAAAAATTCAAATTTCTCATTTTTGTGTAGATTTAAGTTTCAGTTTTTAGCCACAAACTATTAAAACAGTAAATATGATTATTTGATTGAGTCTAAAGATTCAGTTATTTTTGTAGAAAATAAAAGAAAAATACAAAGTCTAGTGCATCAACCGCAAAAAGAGTAAACGTTAATTAAGGAGTGTATCAAAAATAAGCTATCCACATACATTTGCGTTGTACGCGTGTATTTGGGATGGTTTTAATGTGTTCATCATAGCATGCAATGCGCTTGACTGTCATCTTTCGTTTGTTTACTTTTTTGGAAGGTTTAAATTCTTCGTTTTCAAAATGTCACGCATTTAAAAAAAATAGTGAAAATTAAGGTTTTGAACACATGGCTACGTGAAAAGGGTGTAACTGTGCGGCAATTGGCAAAGCGCTTTGAATTTCATCACGCGAGTGTAAAATCCATCATAACCAAGTTTGGGGAATACTGATCTTTGGATGAACTGCCAGAAAGAGGCAGAAAATTCGGATCTTCCAACCCTAAACCGATAACCAGCGTCGGAATGATTCCACGTATCAAGAAACGGAACAACCTGAAGACCTACAAGAAGCAGAAAATCGCCAAACAAAGTCTAGAACAGAAGCAACGCGCAGCAACAAGGGCCCGGAAATTGTATTCGCGAGTTCCGGATGCATCTATTTTGATGGACGACGAGACCTATGTCAAAGAGGACTCAAAAACCCTTCCAGGTCCACAATATTACACTGTCGTGGTAGGGGATGGTCGGCGCATTACGCCAAGCTACTCACAATTGGCTCACGGAAAAGGGAATACATTTCGTTGAGAAAAAAATCAATCCGCCAAATTGTCCTCAGCTTTGGCCCATCGAACGCTATTGGGTTATTGTGAAGAGGATCTTCAAAAAGACTGGTAAAGCAGCTGAGATTATGCAGGAGTTCAAAAAATTTGGGCTAAGGCGTCCAAAATATGTGATGAAAAACTTGATGAAAAGTGTTCGATCAAAAATTCGCAAATTCGTGAAAGAATAAGGTTAATTTTATCCGGTCTTCACACTGTTCAAGTTCAATCCCGTACACTAAAGAATCATCCATTTGTTTGAATAAAACATGATTTTTTTATATGATTAGAACGAAAAATATGTGGATAACTTATTTTCAACACAGTCTTTAGATGCAAATGTAGCCAAATCTGGAAACTATTGTACGAGTATATAAATGATAATCGAATCATTAGTTTTCAGATCTTAGGCCGTGCGTGGGTTGGTTGCTAAACTTGTGACTTAAAAATGACCAAAACCTTCTTTTCTTTTCCGCAGCCTTCATAGTAGTTTAATTTAATCATTGCAATTTTTTAAGATCTCAGTTAGAAGCCAGTCCAGATGTTAATTATCATGTATTTATACCTTAACTCATATAACCACATAACATAATATATTTTCCAATTGATAATTTAAAAAAAATGCTGGGGATTACGAGGGACTATCGGAGCAGCCGATAGAAACGATTTGGATGGGGAAAGGAAGAGTGCCAACTCCCCCTTATTAACTTTTCATGAATAAAGGACGGGCTTCTCCCCACTCATTGGGGCATCCTCCTATTAGACTTATTAGCATTTCAAGCTTATGCTTCCACAATTCGCTTGTAGCTTGCTCTCAACTTAGTGTTCTAAATGCACTTCCACAGTTATTAATTGAGAGCTTTCAATACCAGGTACCATTTTCGCATTAGTATGATTGTGTGCCAAGTACAATCATATCCTATGCCCAGGGAGTCGAGAAATTTTCCTTAACGAAAAATTCCTAGATCAGACCAGGAATCGAGTCCAGTCACCTTCAGCACGAGTGTTGCTTTGTAGCTGTGCTTTTACCGACTGAGCTAAGGGAGGACCCAAAAATCAATGGGTGTCGGAATCAAATTCAACCATTCATCATAGGGTTTTTGACCCTGTTCTTGGCCCAATAAACACAAGTTACAATACGCCCCGTTTCCTCAAAATCATCTTAACAAAAAATTGAATGTTTAGTGAACAGATGGATTCCAAATTAATGTACCTTTCTATAAATACATTTAGATTGACCGGGGGATTTTTCCCAACACAAAAAAAAAAAGAAAAAAAAAAAAAAATTTTTTTTGTTTCTTTCTCCCCCCCCCCCCAGAGAAGAGGAGGTTTTTTTTTGAAAAATTTTTCCCCCCCCCCTGAACAGATAGCTCTCTTTCTGTCTGTTGCTCGCGTTTGCACTTTGTGAGAGAAGCGCAGTGGTGTTGGTGTGAGTTTGATGGATTGATTTTTTTTTTCGCCCACCTTGGATGCGATTCATCAAAACGTAAAGATAGAGAGGTAGGTGGTTGTGTGTGTTGGCAGTACTTTGCATCGCATCGGCGGCAACAACAACAACAACAACGTTATCATCTAGCACGACGACTGCGGCAGTAGCACCTCATCGCGCGTCGCGTTGTTCTGCGTCGCGGATTACTAGTGTGCGTGTGCAATTTATTCCGGTGAGCTGAAGTTAGAAGAGTGTTGCGTGTAGCGGGATCGCGCCGTGCTCGCGATTCTTTCAAAAAACTGCATACAATCAATTGCGCTGTGGTGTGTTGGTGATTTTTCCTCAAGCGAGCTCAGGTCCAAAGTGTCGTCGTTCGCGGGTATTGTGGGGGATGATAGTGTGTATTGTTTAGCAACCGTGTAAAGTTAGAGGTCATAAGCGAGTTTATTATTCTTATTGATTCTGTTTCCTGCAACCAAGTGCAAATATCTAGAACTAGATTTTAAAGAAAAATACCACAACCATGCCAAAGTGAATTTTAATTCGGTGTGCAGGCCTAGTTTGTAAATTAATCGGTGCAAGGAGAGTGCATTAGAAACAGATATCATGTTACTACCGGAAGGTTTCCGACACGTCGGCGACGGCCGGGTTGATGTGGACGAGTGCCGACGGCAGCAGCTGCGGGTCCAGCAGGACGTGACCATCTAGGACATCGAGGAGAGCCGGTTTGCAAAGCAACAAATTATTTATTTCTACCATATTTTGAAGACAATATCTAATATCCTGTTTTATTTTATTTTATTTTGTCTATTTTGTTGTTTTGTTTTTCGTTATGTTTGTCTATTTTCAGTCACATTTGAGCAGTCTATTGCTTTTGGCGGATGGTGTAGGTATGTACTTTCAGCGTATCGTTAACCAAAACGAACCCTGCTGCTAACCCTTCCCCAACTATCCAACATCCCAGTGATTTCTCGTGGAAGTGCAGAGGATTTCTCGGCTTCCTCCAAAGCGAGTATCATGTCAACACGTTCCTTCCCATTCCCTACTTGACCAGCATTCGGGCACGGCCGGCGCCGGTATTGCTTTATAATGGGTCACCAGTTTTTACACATTGAAGATGTATGTTAGTCCCAAACATCATCTGTTGGTTCTTTGTGCAAATACAGCTGATCTGGCAATAACGGAATTGCATCCGTGGGCGGTCAATCATGCTCATCATGCTCATGCTCATGCTTTCTATAAATACATTTAGATTGATTGAGGAGTAACAAATTGACATTGAGATTCATGAATATTTAAGATACAGTGACGAACAATACAATAAAACCAAAGCCCGATTTTCATACAAAATTGTCATGCTTGGGGGCTTGTCTTTCATTTTCCGTGAACCAATTGAGCTGAAATTTCGGCTGTAGTCTTGAAGTAACCTGAATATTTAACTGCATTACATTCATAATTTTTCGTTGGCCACTTTAAAAATTACAGACACCGCTTACGACAAAACAATAAAACCACCTTTGGATTACCATAAATAATGCTCAAATTTGGGGATCTGAATTTTCATTGTTGATGTACGAATCATTTTAACATCAGTACACTATAGATCGTAATTCAAACTCATTAAAATGGCCTATCTATGGAAATCAAAATGTGGTCTTATTGTTATGCCATAAGTGGTGTATGAATCAACAATTTGTAACTTCTAAAGCGGTGATGAAAATTCAGGATATTTTTAGGCTATAACCAATACTCCAGCTAAATTACTTAACGGAAAAAAATGAAGGACAAGCCTCCAAACATGAAAATAAAAATAAAAATCGGGCTTTGGTCGTAGTGTATTGTCCCTCACTTTAGCATATATCAGCTCTTAAACTGAAGTATCACAACAAACGTTAAGGTAAATTGATAACGTTGAGATAAATTTGATTTTTTTGGTACGATGAGCTAACAACTACCCAAACATAATTCAAGCGAAAAACGCCAGTTTATCAAATGAAACATTAGGTGGTTTTCTTGTCTAGAACTTGATTATTTGTGAACCAGTCTGTTGTTTTGTTCATCTGTCTTCGGAGGCGTGGGTGATTGCCATTTTTATGTAGGTCATTGTCACAAATCACATGTTACGAGTCACGATAAGGTTCATTTTTTGGATCAAATTCAGCGAACTCATCGTAATGGATAAGCTGAATTTTTTTCTAATGAAATAGGATATGAGTCATTCCATATCAAGTGGCCGGAGAAATGCATCGACCCTCTTCGATTCGAAGCAAAATTGGCTGATATACTTGTTCTACGCTATTAATCAAAAATCCAAAGTTTTGGACCAATCGTCAAACTCCTCGACCCGTGGGCCACTTTTTTGAGATTTTTAAAAGGTGTCTATTTTGTTTTTTTAATATCTCAATGACCAAAAGAGCCATAAACGATGTCAGGTACCCTGTTATATTTCCTACTGAATGAAGATTTTTATTATTTTTTACAATGTTACCAACATTCTAATTTTTGCTATTCAAATCTTAGATTGCATTTTGCAAAATGCTCCCGCTTTTTTTTGATGGCACCAATGTGTTCAGCAGACAGAAACACTTATTGAGAAAAAACTATTTGCTCCGTCATGACGATATTGATTTTAAAAAATTACATGTTATCAACATTAGTTTATTCAACCACTCTGATATAGTCTGAAATACCTCATCAAGGCAGATTTAAATGAAATGCGCCGCTGCCATTTCCAATTAATAATCATTTTTCATGGCATACTTGATAATATACAAGTTTGTTTACAAATATTACAAATAACGCTGTTTAGTTGTTCAGTCTACTTATTAGTAGTGCCAAAAGGCAAGGACGATATCCGCCTCGTAGTTGATTTGAGAGGCCCCAATAAGTGCATTAATCGAACTCCGTTTAGGATGCCTACTCTTGAAGCTATACTGGCAGATCTTCACGGCGCTAAATGGTTCACGATTATATTATCTCAAAAGTGCTTTCTTTCATGTTGTATTGCATGAGGATTCAAGACATCTTACTAACTTCTTTGCAAGTAACGCAACCTATCGCTTCAAACGGCTACCGTTTGGCCTTTGCAATGCACCGAATATCTTCCAAGAAATCTGCCAAACGGTAATTCTGGAAGGGTGCCACGGGGTTCGTAATTATCTGGACGACTTTATTGTCTTCGGGAAGATTCGCGAAGAACACGATCAAAACTTGAACGCAGTCATGCTTCGCCTTCAGCAACACAACGTCATTTTAAACACTAGCAAGTGCGTTTTTGCCAAGCAGTCAGTCAAGTTTCTTGGATTTAATTTATCAAGTGATGGATTGCGTGTGGAAGAAGATAAGCTCAAAGCCATCAGAACCTTCCGCAGACCCGAAACCCAATCTGAAGTAAAGAGCTTTTTAGGATTGATTAACTTTGTGGAAAGGTTTATCCTCAAAAGAGCTGACAAAACGAAATATTTGAGAGAACTGGCAAAATCCGAAACATTCTATTGGAGAGAAGAGGAAGAATCCGAGTTCATGATGCTGAGGGATGAAGCATTACATACAATTACGAGACTGGGATACTTCAACGCTGATGATGAGACGGAAGTTTTCGTTGACGCTTCCCCAATCGGACTGGGGGCATTGTTGGTGCAGTTTGATCAAAAAGGTAACCCGAGGATTATAACATGCGCATCAAAAGCATTAACAGAGATAGAACGGAAATACCCTCAAACCCAGAAGGAAGTCTTGGCAATCGTTTGGGGTGTGGAAAGGTTCAGTTGTTATCTAACGGGAAAATCATTCACCATCCGGACAGACTCCGAAGCCAACGAGTTCATATTTGGTGAAAGACGTAAATTCAGCAAACGATCCATCTCTCGGGCTGAAGCCTGGGCCCTTAGACTGCAACCATTCTCGTTCACAGTGAAACGAGTTCCAGGAAACTTGAATATGGCCGATGCACTGTCGAGATTAATTGATAGCTCTCAAAAGGATTGCTCGTTCGAGGACGCTGACGATCATCATGCCCTATACGAGATTGATGCAGGTAACATGAACCTGACCTGGCAAGACATCGGGGGTGCTTCCGAATCCAATGAGGAAACCATGGATATTAAAGGCGCTATTCTTTCTGGAAACTGGGACGAGAATCTACGGCGATACGAGGCACATAAGAATGAACTGCGCGTCTTAGGTTCAATCGTATTCAAAGAGGATCGGGTCATCCTTCCATCGACGTTGCGCAACAAAGCGCTCGAAGCGGCACATCTAGGGCATCTTGGAGGCGCAGCGATGAAGCGAATTTTGAGAGAATATTTCTGGTGGCCGGGTCTAAGTAAGGATGTTGAACAGTATGTTAAACAATGCAAAACGTGCCTCAAGTTGTCGCGAAAGAACCCTCCGATACCCCTCTCTAGCCGACAACTTCCCGAAGGACCATGGGAGATCCTTCAAATTGATTTTTTGTCCTTGCCTGGCTGTGGATCTTGCGAATTTTTAGTCGTAGTTGATATATACTCCAGATTCCTATCAATATCAGAAATGAGAACAACGGACGCTCTCATGAAAGTTTTTTCCACATGGGGGCTTCCCTTGATCATGCAGAGCGATAACGGTCCACCGTTCCAAGGAAGTGAGTTTACGGAATGCTGGGAAAGTAAAGGCGTCAAAATCCGGAAATCCATACCCTTAAGTCCACAATCAAATGGTGCAGTCGAGCGTCAAAATCAAGGAATCATCAAGGCTATAGCAAGTGCTAGAATAGGTGTTCCTTGGAAGCTAGCCCTCCAACAATATGCTCATGTGCACAACACAGTGAAGCCACACTCCAGGCTGGGGATCACCCCATTTGAATCACTCGTCGGGTGGAAATACCGTGGCACTTTCCCGGTACTCTGGAACTCTAAATGTGACTCACAGATAGACAGAGAAGATGTCAGAGACAAGGATGCTTTTACCAAGCTCATAAGCAACCAATATGCAGATGCGCGGAGAGGAGCAAAAGATTCTGATATAAAAGTAGGAGACAAAGTACTCGTTGCAGTTCCAAAGCGAATCAAAACAGACCCGTTGTTTTAAACCGAACGATAGACTGTCCTATCGCGTAACGGTGCTAAGGTAGTCGTTCAGTATGCACGTGACGTACACGATGTTAAGCGCGCTCCAGGATTTGCTTTGAACTCATCACTATTGGATTCCTTCAAAAATATAGAACCTTCAGGGTCTGGAAATAGTGAATTAGAAGCGCCTGGTGGTTCTTTATCTGATATTGTCAATCAAACTCGAGGTCAAAAAAGAGAATTTGAAGAATGCAGTGAAAAGTCGTTAGCGGAACCTCCGTGAAAACGTAAATTATCAGGATGAAAGTGCAGAAGGAGGTACAGTCAATTATGACCGGTCGGCAGTTGAATCAACGGACGTCTGAAGCAGATCATCAGAAAATCAAGAAAATTTAAAAGTGCGGACGTCAACGACGAAAACCTAACCAACGATAGTTCAATAAGGATCGAAAGTTCTAGGTTACAGGTTGCGGAGATGGAAACAGAAAATGAAAAGGATGGAGATCGCCAATCGGATGGTCAAGCAAGGCGACCCCAACGAACCATAAGAAAGACGGAGAGGCTCAAGGACATGTTCGTATATAGCGTTTTCGAGTAACTGCAGGAATAACAAACGAAGTACTAGATGGTCCCTACGTAAGAACAATAGCTCCATTTTTATTAATCATGACAAAACAACACCCATTAATCCTTGTACTACCGTGATATATTATTATTCCCCTGCTACTTCTTTCGTTAGATAGTTATGTAATCTTAATGATTAATAATAAATCAGCCATCTTTCTACACGAGCCTGGTTTAATTATTGGATGCGTTACCATTTCTATAATACATCCAATGAAATGAAACATTAGAGTAGGCAAGAAGATGAATGTAGAGAGTATAGCATGTAATATGTAATTACGTGCTTCGCGCAACACAAACAACATGATTAGTTTAAATGTATGTAATATGTATTTAATCAATCATACCTTAGCAAAATCTAGAAAACAATAATGCTACTCCACAGAAAATACTCTCATATTTTAAGAAGTTTATATTGTTCATCACTTTTCATGAACATCGCTAGTAGGTTAGATTTGAACGACCCTACTAGTGTCCTTTCCCCTGCGTTGCGTAGAATCACAAAGTTTGCGTTGCTAGGAGTATCACAAAAAGTAGGCATTGAACGTAAAAAAATCAGTCTTGTGAATAGTGTACTAGTGAAAGGCAGATCAAGAAATGAGCTCCGGATATTGGGAAGTTTCCAATATGGATTACGCTGGTGACGATGATCAGCGGAATCACGACAAAAAAATAGAAAAAAAAAAAAAGAGTAATAAACAAGAATATAAAAAAAAAAAAAATAATTTGAAACAAACAACAATCATCTTTCCACTCCCCACCCCGCGAATGGAAATTATTTAAACTTCGTTCCGGTGTTCGAAGTTTGAAAACTGTGTGTGAAAGCCAAGCAAATGAGTTCGGACGATTTTACACAGCCAAGCAAAAACGATGCTGTAATCCTTTGAACCCTTTAAACTGAACCAAAACAATTTCATCCCACAATCACGACAAATTCCATCAACACGTAAGAAATGTTTTTGATGGTCGAAAAATATACGTTCAATGTGACGAGGCTGCACTGTCTTATTTTTCACTGAATTTGATGGACAAAGGAATACATGTCGAAAACGGTAAGTGTTCATTGACAATGACAATTGATGAATTTATTATTTTAGATTCTGTGGAGATTACTCACTCAGCTGGAGATTTGGAGGGTTCAGATACGCGTGGTTAGATACTATGTATTTTAATGATAATCGTTGTCATGTTCGCACCCTGTTCTACGCTGTTCCCTTTTTTTTTCAGAGATTCAAGATGACGATGACACTGAAGAAATTAAAATCTATGATTTGAAATTACTAAATTATTATTAAAATATTATATAACCTACGGAGCTTGCTTCTGGAAAAAGTGTACTATTGCAGCTTGTGGCATTATGGATCCAATTAGGAATTTGATTTGGTCATATTTCGAGGATAATTCGATTGAGGAATATCGTGCAAACACTGGACGCAATTGCGATGCTGAAACGTTCGTAGAAACATTTCTCAAAGCAGCCGCAGTTGTTAGGAAGCATGACAATATTGCAGCGAGACAGGCAGAGTTCTACCAGTTCACTCGGGACCAGTGCTGTAAATAGTCATTTTGACCCAACGCGCTAAATTCACCAACAACTCGTTTCAGAAGCTGATTTTCACAATAGTACGTATGAGGAAATTGTTGTGCTTGATTATTTTCATAAATATGGTTCACAATGTATTGTTCTAACTTTAAAACCTAAGACGTGAGGGCGCACTACTGAATATTCAAATGATATTCATCATTGAATATCATTTGAATATAAAAGTGAATATAACAATTTCTATATACCAGTTAGGGCAATGCACTAATAGACAAAGTTGTAGAATTTGTCAAGAGCTAAAATTATATCATACACCATATTTATAAATTCATCTGTTGAACCAAGTTATCGGTAAATTTATCCAATTGCACGAAATGACTTTTTATTTGTTTTTCAGGTACCACATGAACATTTCCTTCTCCTTTTTTCCACCTACTGTAAAGATGGGCGTGAATAAAGGAAGGTGGAAGTCTAGGCTATTTACGTCCCCGGGAAGGAGTCGAGCAGCGACGTGAAGTACTCCCACACAAAGTTCCCGAAGAAGGTCCTCTTTTGGTAGACAATAGGCCCAACCCCAAATTATACCACAAATTTTCCCCCCCCCAAACCCCAATCTTTCCCCCAAAATTTATTCACTTTAAAACTCGTAAAATGCTGTATTGAAATGCAGTTTTAGGTCTTATTGATATTATATTATTATGGTCGGTTGAAAAAGCATTTTAAAACCATTTTGCCTCCAGTAAATGCCTTAAACAGAAAATTGGTATTGAAGGAAGTCACCATAAGACCAACAAGTTTTATAATAGTCATTACGAAGAAAAATTGGCTTAATGGCATAGCTGTGATTTTTTTTCAATCGCCATATTGAAATATAAGATATAATTTAAAAGTGGAAAAATAAATGCAATGGTATGCAAATAAACTGTAGATCGGAGACTTATTTCGACATTCTTTTAGATAATCTCATCCAATTCCAAGCACTTTTTAGGAAATTCATGATTAATTAATCGAAAATATTTGTTTTAATTTAATTTATGTTGTTGTAAATTCACATAATTTACGAGGCGCATTAATTTTCGGCTCTTATCGTGCCAATATTCACCATAAAAATAAATGCGCATATAATTTGGAGCGTAAACACAATTCATTTTGGATATTTTGCTATCAAACAAAATTTCCTGCAACACTAGACCTTTTATTTTTTACTGCTAAATGAATCAGAAGAGCAGAGAATCGAAAAAAAACAGAACAACAAAAAACAACCTCGATTTCACAGTGAAGTTTGACAGCTGTGGCCATTTGGCACATGCTGGTTTTCATGGCAGCCAATAGGTTTTATGAAGGTTCTCAAGTGGTCATAACATCTTTCACTAGAACATTTTCAAAATCTTTATGTTCTTATGAAGGTTTTATTAACTTGTTTTCACAACCGTCTATAGAGTGGGCCATTTTGTACAAATTTCGGCTTTAAAGAAGCATAGAGGAGGTGTTGGTAGACAAAACAGTTTTGAATGTAGTTTTATCAACAAAGCCGCGAGGAGTGCTATACGGCTGGAATAAAACTAAAATTGGTACTTAAGAAAGCCGCTCTTCTTTTCTTCGCGATTAGCGGTCAACGCGTAGGTGTATAGCACGAAGTGCTTACCGAAAATTGTGGCCTTCATTAAGACACACCACCACAATAGCGTGTTCTGGCCGGGTCTGGCCTTGGCACATTACTTAAAGCGTTCGCTGAAGGCGATGGAGCGTTTGAAGATCCCAGTCGTCCCCAAGAACGCCAAACCCCCCACCCTGCCCCAAAGTGGCCCAGCTGCGACCAAGTTGAAAAAAATCCGGCGAACATGAAGCGGAGTAATACAACATTTTCGTCGCAAAAACCGATAAGGAACTGATCAAAAAGGCGACCTAAGAGTTGAAGAATATGAAAACATCTTTCTTTTATATCAGATAAATATTGTTCATTATGTTTTTTGTTGTTGGATTTGCAGGAAAAATGCCGAAAAACAAGCGATTGACTGAATTTGAACGAGGACAAGTAACTATCCTCCATGAACAAGGTCTGACTCTTCGGGAAATTGGCAGAAGAATACGAAGGAGTAAGGATGTCGTGCATAATTACCTACGGTTGGGTAAGAAATATGCCACTAAGAAGCGACCCGGACGTCCGTCTATTCTGACACCGAGGATGAAGAGGGAAATCAAACGACTTGCAGTCCATCAAAGGCTGTGTCCGAGTGCCATCAAAGCCGAAATGAATCTTCCTGTGTCCAAACGTCGGATTTGTCAGATTTTGAGTGAAGATCCCAATATTTCCTTTAGGAAAACGGCACCTGCAGCAAAACTTCTTGCTTGCCATAAGAAGGCCCGTTTTGCCTTTGCTGAAAACCAGTTCTGGGAGGATGAGTGGTCTAATGTGGTGTTCAGTGATGAAAAGAAGTTTAAACTAGATGGGCCGGATGGTTTCAGCAGTCGCGGGTGTGATGAAAGGCAAAACAGGCCAACTAAAGAAAAAAGGAATTTTGGTGGAGGTACCATTATGATTTGGGCAGGATTTAACGTATCTGCAAAGACACCCGTTTGTTTCATTTCAACACGGATGAACTCGAAAATGTATTGCCAGCTCCTGGAGGAAGTTCTTATTCCATTAGCTGACAATGAGATGGATGAGAACATGATCTTTCACCAGGATAACGCTTCTTGTCATGCATCGGCAGCAACAAAAAACTTCTTGGATTTCCATAACATCCCTGTGCTGGAATGGCTGGAATGCAGTTCCGATTTAAATCCAATCGAGACTGTTTGGGGCTTGCTTTCTCGCAAAGTTTATGGTCAAGGAAGAAAGTATGACACGGTGAAAGAATTAAAGTTAGCGATTCAGGATGAATTGTCTAAACTTGATCCGAATGAATTGAAATCGTTCATAACTTCTATGCCAAGACGTCTACAACAAGTTATTTCTAAAAAGGGAAATGCTACACATTACTAATTTGTTATTTTCTTGAATTGAAATTCGATAAATAAATGATACTGTTGAAATATTTGATCTTGTCTTTATATCTATTTCCCATGAGAAAAAAAAAACTTTTAGATTGTTTTAAAATGCCTCGTCTCAAAGGTAAAACTACTGACGTCTCGAAGGGAAAACTACTGACTACTTAACTTGCTGCTGAGTATGTATTGGAAAGCATTTGGTTTACACAGAATAGAATGTAATATGAAAATTTTCAGAAAGTAGTTTGTCTTTATACTTATTTCCTGCAATGTATTTTGAGTCGATAAAGTATTTATTCTTTTTTATTGGAAGCAAATTACTCGTGGTGAGGTACATAATTAATTGTGATCCAAATTATTCGTTCGCTATGCTCGTCGGACCACTCTATCTTGGAACAAATAAACCACTGTCCCATTTTGTAAGGGACTTCAATGGCATCCGGACTGTTGGTGTAGATCGGTCCAAGTTGGTACTCAAGCGTTGAGATGAACTACCTTGTTTTCCTAATGAAATACCACTATCACACTCTGTGAGTGGCCCCAATAGCATCCTTAATGTTGGTTTAAATCGGTCAAAATCGGCTTTTCCAGCATTACTAAAACATCTCTTAGTTTTCCCGATGAAAAACCACAATCACACTTTGTGAGTGGCCCCAATAGCATCCTTACTGTTGGTTTAAATCGGTTCAATTCGGAAATCGGTACTAATTACACTTGACAGCTTATCGTTTACCAAAACGAACCCTGCTGCCACCCAATCCTGTTATCCAAAATCACAGTGATTTCTCGTGGAAGTGCAGTGGATTCCGCGGCTTCCAATAAAGCGAGTTTCACGTCAACATATTCCTACCCATTCCCTACTTGACCTGCATTCGGGCGAGGCCGGCACCGGTATTGCCTTAGTTTGGAATCACCAATGTTTACACATTGAAGATGTATGTTAGTCCCAAGCATCATCTGTTGGTTCTCTGTGTAAAAACAGCTGATCTGGCAACAACGGAGTAGCAACCTCGGGCGGTCAATCATGCTCATGCTCATGTTCAAATTACTCGTAGCTCTTTGTATTGTTTTCGTACAATGAATAAATGTTCTTGCTGTGTCAACAAATGCTTCGTGCTTTTGACAGTTGCTCGTGTGGCATTAAATACGAAGGTAGCTTCTTAAAAAGTATAAATCAGTTTCGTTGCAGAAAACAACGAATAGGATTGTTAGTCCTACCATCGATTTCGTAATATAAACGAAAATTAATGTTTAGTGTATCGACCATTTGACGTCATTTGAATCCAATGACGTCACGAATGATAGCGTTACAAATAAAAGTGCTCGCATTCGTAAATCGAGTTCACAGTCAAATATAAACAACAATTTTCGCATGCATTCGCAGCTGAAACCAAAAATAACACGACATCTTAAATAAATACTGAGTTCGAGAGACGACAACTATTCCTCGAGGAGCACATCTACTAACAAAAGCAATATTAATGAACCTGGCTGAGGTTTGCTCATTTTGTTCTAAGTCACTGTTCTGTCAGTAAAAGTACTTCGGTCAATTTACTCTTGAGTGCAAAATAAACGAACAACGATCATCTCATCTGCATACTGATGAGCACAATGGGCCAATCGTTGCTAAAGTAGGTTTTGCTTCGAAATACGAATTGTTTAAGAATTGCGTTTAAATCTCTACTAAGCGCAACCACCAGGGTATCGATTTGAGGGGAACTTGCATAAACTAGAGTGACGTCGACATTCGAGTGATCGACATTGATTGGACTGAGGATATGGATCCATCCGTCTGTTTCCCACCAGGCATTCTGAGTTATGGCATTTGACTTATCATATTCAAATCATCCAATGAGTGACAAATGCAGTACAACGAAAGCGGCTGCAATATGCAATTAGGGACGGTGTCGTACAGGATGCCGGCTGTGCATATCAAGTGAACAAAACACGTGTCCAGTGCGAATCGTCATACAGGTTACAAGTACAAATAGGTAACCGAGTAAAAAAGACAAGTGAGATGAAAAACAGCGAAGAAAGATGGGCAAGATGCGCTCGTTGGTAGCAACGAATTCTATTCGCTGCAAACCGCAAGCCATCATGCCGAGGCGCGTCGGATGATATTCGATTTCTCCCCGAGCGCTGGCTGAAAAACACCAGCAATAGATATACACTTTTTTCTTATGATACATGCATTCTCATTTGTTATAGCGGTTTTTGTTTACAAAAATTTACAAGGGTACACCTGTAATTGGCATGATATTCAATATCAGCTTGAAGGTATTGAATTTCAGCTATTTCTACGAGCTATTGGGAACAAAATGATATACATGTTGAAAAACACGAATTTAGCAAATGAATGTAGAAAAATGTCTATGCACAAATTTTCTTCTCATGAAAAAGCGTTAATTCAACGGGTTAACGGATAATTACTAAAACTAGCTTTTTGAGACACAAATTAAGATAGCCAAGGTTGATAACCTTTAATAGTTCGGGTTATTTTACACATTTAACGGTGGCACTCAAGACTATGTAGTGTTGTCAAGGATTGTGGATGTGGATGGACTGTTCGGAATTCGGTAGTAGAAATAATTGCTACTTTAACACCTGTTTTGATGATTTTGTGACTTATCTGGGGTTCGATTTGAACTGGCAACTTTAGCGTAAGAATTATGAATCTTAACCACTTGGCCATGATTGCCCCCAAAAAATCAGTTGCAAAATATGAGAAACCATTTCAATCAAACGTAAATTTTTAGCATAGAATCGTTTGATTTGAGATGGGAACACCTCAATTAACATGACTTGCTCTAATATGATCCGTAGTTTACGTCAGAGATAAATTACGCCGTGTGCAAAAGATTTTTTTACCATGCATCTTTTGATCATAGCAACACGTTTTGACGTAGGACTACGTCTGTGTTTTCAATACTGTGGTACACGTTCGAATTGCGAAAATTTGGAGCGTCACGAAAAATATATAGGTTTTGAACGTCAATAACTGAGTCATTCCACGATTGATTTCCAAAATGTTTGCACCAGAAAACGATCGGGACGTTTGCTACGCTTCGATTTCAATATTTAAAACTATTGATTTTTAACATGCAACTAATAAAATTAACGCAAATATGAAGTGATGTCTTATAATATCGATTTTCATGGTAAATTTACCAAATACACAGTAATTTCCGCGCACAGACTTCATATTTAAGTAAGGAACGTCTCCTAGGCATCCATGAATGTTATATAAGGGGTACACCTTCGCATTTTGATTTAGTTTTCCGGCGGTCGTGGGGCTGTGCAGAGTAGGATCTGCAGTTGGATCGTAGTTGGTGGCAGCGCTGGCGAGCAGTCGCTGCCCAGAGAGGCGTTGGTGCAGTTGGCTATTGTTGCCGATGCTCCCGTCAATCTCGCTGCGAGAGACATGGCTGCTGAAGCCTACGAGTTGGCGGGAAAAAGCCGCCCGTGACAACTAGACAAGAATCAATCATCCCACGTCACCTGCAGATGGCCACCCGCAATGAAGAGGAGATGAACCAAGAAAGAAAGCCCAAGTTCAATCGCGAACTGTTTCTCCCCCGTCAACTAAATCCGTCCTTTTCAGGACGACCAAATTAGTTTGCCAACTAAAGAGTTTATTTGGTTGAAATTTTCTCTTGTGCTGTTTGAAATTAATTTCAATTACCGCGCCCCGGCTGAACGTAGCATTCATTAAACGCCGCGTCCCGTAGTAAATGACAAAGAAAGTTGAACAACCAACGAACGGAATTCGAGCCGAACAGCGACACTTCAGACCGACCATGTGGTTGAGTTCGTTGTAGTTCCTAGCTATGCATAGCGGATTAGTCCTAATTTGCGCACAACCCCATTGGGCGGTACCTTGTAGTTTTTATTAAGGTAGTCTTTTTAATTAGCTGCTTGGCGAAAAACGGTGCTCGCATGATTCAAAGAGTGGGATAAGAAAACGCTTTTTTTTTGGGAAATTTTTTTCTTAGCCAATTTGTTGTGGTACTCCATTGCAATGAAAATTCATTAACGTTTACTTTTACATTCAATTGCCTTTTTCCAGTGCAAAAATTGTACAAACTTCATAAGATATGATTTTATAAACAAAGAGGGGAAGTAAGATTCAAACGTAAATTTCTCAAAACTATCAGCACGTTTGAATCTTACTTCCCCTCGTTGTTTAGAAAATCAGAAACGTCTGTTTGAAAAAGTACTCGACGACCCTGAGCGACAAGAAGCTCCAAAGGATGCTGAAGAGGAAGACCGAGGGAAAAGAGGCTACATCGCTGCGTGCGCTTGGCCGGGAGGTCGGTTCAACCGGCCAAACATTGAGGTGCTGCTGTGGCTGACAATCAGCTAGAAGGGGATGTCAAAGCCGCTCTTCTTTCGCTCCGGACTGGTCGTGAACGGGGAAATTTATAGTACGAAATGCCTGCCGGAAGTTGCGTCGTTCATCAAGAAATACCATAAGGCCGGAGACGCGGTGTTCTGGCCGGGTTTGGCGTCGGCCCACTACTCGAAGCGATCATTGGAGGAGATGGAGCGGCTGAATATCGATGTGGTACCCATGTCGGTGAGCCCGCCCACCGTCCCCCAGCTGCGTCTCATCGAGAATTTTTGAGCCAACCTGAAGCGTAAGATCTACTCCAACAATTTTGTCGCGAAAACTGAGGAGGAATTGATAAATAAAACGAAAAAAGAACTCAAAAACATGCCTACACGCATGTTTTCGTCCGCCATGGCGAATGTTCCGGTTAACTGCCGGAAGGCCGCTCGCAAGGGCGTATAATTTTTTGGAAGTAAGCTAAATAATTACCTTCCATGGGAAATTTATCAAAAGCAATTATCTGTCTTAGTTTTTTTTTATCACCATCCGAAAAAAGTCCATTTTTTAAATGCAAACGTTAGACACATGTAGTGTTTACATGTGCAAAATTTCTACACAATCTGTCAAGTGGTGATCGAGATGGCTTCCAAGCAAGAAGTGCTTCGACAAAAAAATATGGGCGCGGTCGAGGAAAATCCAAGCCAGTCCCACAGGTGGATCGTGAAACAGTTGGGAATCGACAATTCGACCGTGTCCCGTGTAGTAAAATCGTTCAAGGAAACCCAGACGACTCAGCGACGAGCTGGCAGCCGAAAAGCGAAAACGACCGACCCCGTGAACGCAAGGAAAGTGAGGAAGGTGAACCATACGATTCGAGACGTGGCCAAGAAGGTCAATTCGCTGGTTCGTCCAGCAAACAATAAAGCCGGCCGATATGCAAAAATAGAAGAGATGTCTAGATTGAGACAATCGGTTATCCATCTGGATTCAAAAATGGAGATTTTCACGAGCTTCTGCCTTGACGCCTTCTAGAGGCACATGATAAAGGCGGCAGTAAAAAACACTCAATGATTAGCTGGTAGCTTTTTGGTGTATGGGCAAAAATTGATGAATTTCGACTGAAACCAGCTAAGAGTGTAATGTTTACGTTAGCAAAATTCCAAAACTGTTAAGTGGTTACCGAGATTCCATCGGAACAAGAGCAGAAACACCAAAAAAATATGTGCGCCGTTGTGGAAAAGTCAACAGATGAGTCGAGAAACACGTGGGATTCAACATTTGACGATGTCCCCGGTGGTGAAGTCATTCAAGAAGACCCAGACGACCCAGCGGCGGACAGCCAGCAGTAGAAAACCAAAGACAGATGATCCGGTGAAGGTAAGAAAGGTCTCGTTGAATGTGTTCAAGCTTCTGTTGGAAGAATAGTTGCGAATGACACCAGAATTAACCGAATCCAATAAACCTTTTATTACCGCGTGTAACAAAAATGTTATAAATTCCTAAAAAGAGCAACATAATTAAATAATTGTTGAAGTACAGACTTCGAGACTTACATTTAGTAATTCTTCTACTCTTCGAACAGTCCGAGTCCGACTTGTGCTAACCTAACCTCAGGTGCAGCTCTAGCTGTTGCAAATTAGTGTTTAATATACATCACTTTGAATTAAAATGTAATGAATTCTGCTCTTACCGTTCACTTAGGTAGTGTGTTGATTTAGTAGTGGTTTCTAGTTTGTTTTTATAGTTGTAATTCGTTTTTACTTCATAGTTGTAATTTTAAGCTATCATAAGAACAATAGTCAATAAACAAACTTGTATCATAGAGAATATTCATCTCACCTTATTGCTATCTTAGCATAAATGGTATCAACTAATTTTTAATATTCAACCGTTTAATATATGTAAATCACTAATAACTATAAACTTTTAGATCGTAAACTAGCGTATAGAGCACAAATTCTTCTCATTATTGTTTCCCGATCAATTTGCTTACATCATCCTACGTGACAGCTCACGACCGCGGCTTTGTGCTCATGCTCAATCGATGACAGGCGTCGTCGTAGATTGACAGCGATACGAGGGGTTCGCCGAATCGACGGGCGTATTAACAATCCCCCCCGAATGCGCAGAAGGTTCTCCGGAAGCGTATTGATCCCTAACGCCTACGTCGAGCACGGCGAGTTTCACTGCGGGCCGTTCGTATATACCATGGCTGGTTTGGACGGTGGCACTCCTTACTTGTCCGTCTGCTCCTGATCTAATGGCGATGACTCGTCCCAAAGGCCAACTGTTACGAGGAGCCTTAGGATCTACGATGACCACCACGTCATTTACTGCGATTGGTTTCACTTTCATGAACCACTTCGTACGCCGGGTGATAACAGGAAGATAGTCCCTCAACCACTGTCGCCAGAATTCATTGGCCATTATTTGCGACTGCTTCCAGTTGTTTCGGAGTACGTTTGAATTATCGTCGAATGGCACCCATGGTTTTATCCCGTTCGACGATCCTAACAGGAAATGGTTGGGGGTCAGTACTGGGGATCCATCGTCTTCCGTTGGTACATCAGTCAGTGGCCGTGAGTTTACCATATTCTCAATTTCCAGTAAGGTACTGTTGAGAATCTCGTCTGTCGGAAGTCGTTTCCATTGTAACTTATGGAGGTTGGACTTAACACTGCGAATGAGACGTTCCCAAGCTCCGCCCATGTGTGGTGAAGCTGGAGGGATGAAGGTCCACTCTGTATTAGTTGTTGTAAACTCTTGCATGAGCTGCTGCTGGTCAATTGTCTGCATTACTTCTCTCAGCTCCTTACTGGCGCCCTGGAAGTTAGTACCGCGGTCGCTGAGAATGACTGCAGGTACTCCTCTCCTAGACATGATGTTTCGTATCGCCAGGATACACGAGCCGGTTGTCAGTGTGTGTGCTAGTTCTAAGTGTATAGCGCGGGTTGTCAGACATGTTGCAAGGACTCCCCAACGTTTCTCGGAGTGTCGTCCTACAATGACGGTCATAGGACCAAAGTAATCCACGCCCATGTATGTGAAAGGTCGAGTGAAAGCGGCGAGACGGCATGATGGTAGGTCACTCATACTTGGAGGCTTTGGAGACGCCTGGTCGTTTTTGCATTCCTGACACTGCTTACGTACGGTCCTGTAGACAGCCTTCAATCTCGGAACATGGTATCGCTGACGTATTTCATTTAGCGTTGTTGCATGATTCTGATGGTTGAACCGCTTGTGAAAATCAAGGATGATGAGATGTGTGATCGGGTGCTCGCGAGGGAGTATGATTGGACAAACGGCGTCTCGGGTTAGGAATGAGCATGCTTGCGTTCGACCTCGAGCTCTAAGAACATTATCTTCGTCGAGAAAGGCGGATTGGTGGAAAATTGGACTGTGACTAGGAATTGACATGTCAGGATTCTCCATATGCCTATTTCTTCCAAGAATGATGATTTCATCAGCGTATACGGTGTTTTGTGCCGCACGGAACAAGTTGATTTCGGCATCACAAAGCTCACGACGTTGTAGCGGTCCGCTGGTGCGTTTTTTCTTGTATACTGAGAGTTTCAGATTGCGTACGTAGCGAAGAACATGCGCCGTGCAGCGAACCATGTTTTGCCAATCGGAGAAGCGATGTTGATCGATTACAGGTTCAACGACTTTCGTATGAAACAACAAGTGTGGACGCAGCTCTTCTGTTGTGTTTCCGATACGATTCTTGGAGATAGGCCACTCTTCCGCTGATTTCCACAAGAACTCCGGACTACGAAACCACCGACTGGAAGCAGACAAGTCGGGATTATTCTTCCACTTTGTCCCTTCATCTGCCACGTTCTGTTTACTAGGTACCCAATTCCATTCGCAAACATCAGACGTTTCAAGGATCTCGCTAACTCGAAAGGCCACAAACTGGCTATAACGACGATGATCGGAGTTCAACCAACAAAGTACGTCCTTGGAATCCGTCCAAAAAAAGCGTTGCTTCACTTTGATCGTCAGCGATTTAATGATAGAGTCTGCCAATCGTACACCAATCGTAGCAGCTTGAAGTTCGGAGCGTGGGATTGACAGGAACTTGAGTGGTGATACTCTTGTCTTGGATCCAACAATGGCGCACTCGATAATAGGTCCTTCTTGGAACCGCAGGTAGGCTACTGCGGCGAAGCCTGTTTCGCTCGCATCGACGAAAGTATGTAGCTGTATGTTGTTGTCTTCTGCTGTAGAAGTGAATATCCGATAGCAACGAGGGATCTTAAGTGTAGTTATTCCAGGAAGAGATGCACACCATGTTGACCACTTTTCGAAATGCAAGTCGTTGATCAAATCGTCCCAGCCGATTGAGGATCGCCATATTTCCTGAAGAAGCGTCTTGAGGATCATTAGGAAATGGCCGATGAGTCCTAGCGGGTCGAAAACCATCATTAAAGTTCGTAGGACCTCACGTTTTGTTGGCCGACGGTGTCCGGACAAAAGTAGTTCGTCGATTCGACCTGAGATCTTGAACGTAAAGTGATCCGAAGAAGTATCCCACCACATGCCAAGTATCTTTTCAACCGTATTTTCGCCGCTAAGACTTATTTCTGCAGAAGCAGACTCGTTCAGTGCCTTCAGTACCACGGGAGAGTTCGATGCCCAGTTTCGAATTTCAAATCCTGCCAATGCGTGTATCTTCCTCACATCTCTTGTTAGCTTGATTACTTCTTCCTCCTGTTCGACGCTTACGAGCATATCGTCGACGTAATGCCGTTTGACGATCGCTTCAACCGCTGCAGGATAGTCCTGTTCGAACTTTTTGGCATGAAGATTTTTTACGAACTGGGCAGTACTCGGTGAGCAGCAAGCTCCAAAGGTCATAACCTGTATTATGTAGGTGCTTGGATACGTATCACTGTCAGTGTAGAAGAAGAGCTGATAGAATTGATCACTCTTCCGCATGCGGACCTGCTGATACATCTCCCGTATGTCCCCAGAAACAGCAATCCGAAATTCTCTGAACTGAGTCAAAACTGACGGCAATGATGTTAGCAGATCCGGACCCTTTAGCAGTACCGAATTCAATGATACTCCGTGAGCGGTAGCCGCCGCATCCCATACGAGCCGCGTTTTTCCAGGTTTGTTGGGGTTTACTACCGGAAACATCGGGAGGTACCAGACGTTTGGATATTCTGCCTGAACCTCCTCATCAGTCAACTTTCGGATGTAACCTTTCGCAACGTGATCTTCAATCTTTTCCTTCACTGCTTCTGCCAATACTTGATCATGTTTCATCCTCCGATCTAAGCATTCCCACCGCTTCAACGCCATCGCTTTGCTGTCCGGTAGACGGATATTATCATATTTAAAGAGAAGTCCGGATTCATAACGTCCATTTTGATATTTCGTTAACGTTTCGAGGAGCATCTGTGCACGCTGGTCATCTTGGGACAGTAGAAGACGGCTTGGCTTTACAATACCAAGGCTGTCTAACGAGAAATAGTTTTTTACGGTTTGATGAAGATCTTCATCGCTGTATTGGTTGCACTGACAGATCTGTAGAGAATGAAAATTCACAAAATGCTCTGCGACGTCTCCTGGGACGCAACTTCCATACACAGTCCATCCAAGTCGGGTCTTGACGGCTATCGGTTCCTGCGGGTGTCTTTCTCTACACTTTAGCGGGTGTCCAAGACTGAGGTTATCCAAACCTATTAGTATCCGAGGACACGCGTTTTCGTACGACTGAATTGGTAGTCCAGCGAGGTGCTGGTATTTCTCCTGTATCTCGGAATATAGTAAAGTTTGCGGTCGAATTTGTAAACCTTGTACAGTATGTACGGAAGAAAGTGTGTACTTCTTTGCCTGACTATCACAGCTGGAGATTTGCAGGTTTACTATCTGTGACGACTTCTCCAAACGCTGCGTTTCTCCCGTCCATTTTAGGCACAGTGTCTTCCTCGGTCCTTTCAATCCTAGCTCATCTGCTAGACTTTGATCCATTAATGACAGTTCAGAACCGTCGTCAACGAATGCGTAAGCCTGCACTGTTTTCGATGGTCCATAGAGGCGAACTGGAAGAATCCGGAACAACAGTTTTGACTGGCCTTGATGGATGTTACAGCTCTGCTGCGATGTTCCCTCGGATGTGGTAGCAGTGGCTAGTCCAATTGAAGCGCTGTTTGTGTGTTGTCCGGCTTGCTGTATATTCACACCGTGAAGAAGAGGATGGTGTAGATAGGTGCAACCACTCGTCCCGCATGGCTTCTGCTGTCTGCATGACCCGTTGTGTTTTCGTAAGCACTTTCGACACAGCTTACATTCTCGAACAGCAGCCCATCTCGAATCATAACTAAACTCAGCAAAACGCTTGCACTTTGGAACGCTCAGACAACTACCCTTACATATAGGACATTGTTTCGCACCATCGCTGGGGGCGACTGGTTTTGCCTTTGATGATGTCGTGTAAGGCTTGCTACTACCTGACTCTGTTTCGGAATGTACATTCAGGAATCCGTCTTTCTTGCTAGAGCGAGGCCTAGAGTCACAGGTTACCGATACCATTACTGCACTGGCGTCCTCTGCTGTGGTATACAGCCACGAGCTGAAATCGAGCAACGTTGGATTGGGCTTATCCCTGGAGTGTTTGGCCCAATCTAGTTTCAACGTAGACGGTAGTCGTTCCACCAGTTCATATCGTAGAGAGGCATTATACACAAAGTCGTGTACTTCGCATGCTTGGATTGTTGCGACCAAGTTCTCTACTGTGAGCGCGAAGTTTACTACTGTCTCTAGCCTATCGATGTTTGGCGATGGTAACGCCCGAGCCTTCTTGACAATAGCTTGCACAATTGCTTCCGGCCTACCATACAACATTTTTAGAGTCGACATGACTCCAACAACATTGGAAGGGTGAAGCAGGCGACACTTTACTGCTTCTAATGCCTTTCCTTTTAGGCACTTGCGAAGCCGAAGCATATTTTCCTCATTGGAAAATCCACACATTTGAGTGGAGTTGCTGAAAACAGAGAAGAAAAGCGGCCAATCCTCGGGATTTCCACTAAATTCCGGAAGGTCTTTCGACACCGCTTGTCGTGCGGCAATCTGACTCCTGTTCAGAACGCATATTGTTTCATCGGCGATAGGGGGCGCAGATGGAAGCACTGGAATTTGCTGAAGACGCATCGGAGTTGATCTCTGACCTGGAGCGAACGAACGTGGATCAATCAACGACGGATGCTTACTAATGACCGGTGCATCAACACGTTGAAAACCAGGGATACCGGATGATATTGGACATTGATGAGAATATGCTGGTCGGTCGATACCGGGTCCGAGATTGGGAGCATGTTGCTCTGCAGGTCCTGGCAAGTTTCTTGGTATAGGTCCTTCCGTCTCTTCAGGTTCTAAACCGGAATCCGCTTCTTCTCCGCAACGCTCAGTATCAGCAACCCACTGCTCAATCTTCGATGTTTTACTCGCCTCGGTGTCACTTAGCACCGTCGAAGTATCACTTCCGAACTCAAGAAGTGCCTCAAATTTCTTTTCCAAATACTTCTGTTCAAGTTTTTTCTCCTCTTCGATCTTAAGCAACTGCAGCTTTAATCTTCTTCTCGCATCACTTTGGGCGCTACTTCTAACACTAATTGATCGTTGTGAATTAGTTGCATTTTGTGGTGTTTGGTTCCGAACGATAACGGGGGGTGCCGTCGGTACTTTTCTGCCTACGGTAGCACAGTCGATACAGCTCCAACTCATGTATTGGATGTCCTCCGTCACCTCCACGCACGTAAAATGGAACCACCTGTTGCAGCTATCGCACTGAACCATTTCCATGTTGTTTGGCTCATCACACAAATGACAATCTGATTCTCGAATCGGACGTACATTTCGCAGCGGGTAACGTTTCACTGCACTTGTTCCACTACCAGATTTTCCGGTTTTATTATCTCCGGCAGCCGGTTTCTTAGGAACTGTTCCCGTCAGAGGGCGATTCAACGTACCGGTACTATCTACAATTACCTGTGAACAAGGAGGGAGATTCTCGACAGTGTTTGATGAACCTGGTGTAGCGTTGGTCGCTGGCTGTGCGATTTGCTGTTCGGTTATCACCACTGGACGCGCCTCCTTTCTAGATCCAACTTTACCATGCTTCGACGACATTTCTCGGTTCGGTAAATGAATTTATAAGATGTTGGAAGAATAGTTGCGAATGTCACCAGAATTAACCGAATCCAATAAACCTTTTATTACCGCGTGTAACAAAAATGTTATAAATTCCTAAAAAGAGCAACATAATTAAATAATTGTTGAAGTACAGACTTCGAGACTTACATTTAGTAATTCTTCTACTCTTCGAACAGTCCGAGTCCGACTTGTGCTAACCTAACCTCAGGTGCAGCTCTAGCTGTTGCAAATTAGTGTTTAATATACATCACTTTGAATTAAAATGTAATGAATTCTGCTCTTACCGTTCACTTAGGTAGTGTGTTGATTTAGTAGTGGTTTCTAGTTTGTTTTTATAGTTGTAATTCGTTTTTACTTCATAGTTGTAATTTTAAGCTATCATAAGAACAATAGTCAATAAACAAACTTGTATCATAGAGAATATTCATCTCACCTTATTGCTATCTTAGCATAAATGGTATCAACTAATTTTTAATATTCAACCGTTTAATATATGTAAATCACTAATAACTATAAACTTTTAGATCGTAAACTAGCGTATAGAGCACAAATTCTTCTCATTATTGTTTCCCGATCAATTTGCTTACATCATCCTACGTGACAGCTCACGACCGCGGCTTTGTGCTCATGCTCAATCGATGACAGGCGTCGTCGTAGATTGACAGCGATACGAGGGGTTCGCCGAATCGACGGGCGAATTAACAAACAACAACACCAACACAAATATATAATCATCACGACACGAGAAACGGCATGACGAACGTGAGCGGTCGGGACACGACTCCGGACAACTTAGTCCGGAAAATGTGTCAAGACCGGGACATCTGGGACGCGGTAAACACGGCGGCCTCCCAGATTGTCCTCGAGTTCCAAATCAGATGACGAAATGACCAGCGGCAGGTCAGAGGGACAAACTAACTACTAAAGTCCTATGTAGCTATACAGAAGCGTAATACCAAAAGGTGGTTCCTGGGGAGGACCGAGGCTAGAGGCACAGGAGCCCCCCCCCCCCCCCCCCCCCCTTCCATCCCAAAAAAATCCACCCCATATCTCCATCTGCCCCAAATACTTTTCAAATTTCCTATTTTTTTTGCCTGCCACTCCTTTTCCCTCCGTAAGACCCCCCCGTTCACAAACCGGCCCACTTTAGCCACCGCTAGCCTCTAATTGACAAGAAATTGCAACGGTATGTTAGATATATTCGAATCCAAACAAATTCTTTTGCTGGGAACATCTCGATTTGCTCGATCTTGTTTGGACCTGTCGTATGGCCCATTCACATCTTTACATTGTGCGACAATTCATTAGCCAGCAATAAAGGGTGTATTCGATAAAAATGGCACGCACATATATACTCATCAAAATTAAACTGATTATCGGATTTTCTTGAAATTTTCAGAGAATGAAGAACTACTAATGAGTTTTGATTTACAACATTTGTTTTATTCAATTTCGTCTCCCATCCCGAATGCCCGCACCTTCCTTTTCACTCCACCCATCAAATTTTGTACAACCGATTTTCCCAGTGTTTTTGTTGTTTTTACCCAAATTTTCTTTCAATTCTAGCTCTGTTTTTATAGTTTTGGTATGTTTGCGAAGTTCCGTTTTCATAATTGCCCAGAATTTTTCAATTGGACGAAGTTCCGGTGAATTTGGTGGGTTCATATCCTTTGGCACAAAACTGACTCCGTTGGCTCGGTACCACTCCAATACGTTTCGAGCGTAGTGGCAGGATGCTAGATCAGGCCAAAACAGAGTTGATCCTTTGTGCTTCTTAATGAATGGCAAGAGACGCTTCTTAAGGCACTCTTCCGTGTAAATCGCACCGTTTATTGTTCCGGAAGTGATGAACGGAGCACTTATTTCACCACATCCGCAAATCGCCTGCCAGATTAGAATCTTCTTTGCAAATTTCGATAGTTTCTTCTTTCGAACACCCTCCGGAACATCGAACTTCGACTTGGCAACGAAATATTCTTGCCCAGGAAGTTGACGGAAGTCGGCCTTGACGTATGTTTCGTCATCCATCACGATGCAACCGGATTTGGTGAGCAGCTTCGTGTAAAGTTTCCGGGCGCGGGTTTTCGCAGTAATGTTTTGTTTTTCATTCCGGTTTGGGGCTTTTTGCACTTTGTAAACATGTAACCCAGCGAGCTTCATGGTTTTCTGAACAAAACCGACTGACACCTTAGACGTTTTAGCGACATCTCGAATTGACATGTTTGGACGGTTCTTGAATTGTTGTACGACTTTCCTGGCCATTTTACTGTCTATTGGACCACTTTTACGACCACTCCCTTCCTTCCTTTGGACACTCAGACGCTCTTTGAAGGTTCTTATTACACGAGACACAGTTGTATTTGCAATTCCAAGCCTTTTAGCAATCCACCGGTGGGACGCCCCTGGATTTTGATTGTGAGTGCACAAAATTTTCTCACGGACAATTTCTTGTTTCGACGACATGACTGGAACTACTGAATGTATAACTATGAAACTTGGCAGATGTAAATAATACACTATGGATAAGATCTACTCAAATTTCTAGGTTTTTTACTCATACGATTCAAAAGTTACAGAAGATTTTCTGTGTGCCATTTTTATCGAATACACCCTTTATGCCTATTTTTAAAAAATTTTTGCAAAAAAATAAAAAAAAAATTTTTTTATTTACCCCCCCCCAACACATGTTGCACACAAATTTTATAACATTTTTGCAACTTATTTTAAACTAAATCAAGTTACCCCAGCAATTTTCAACGGTTGTGTGCTGCTTGGGTACTAGTAACTGGTCATGCTAATGTTGCTACTTAATGCATTTTCTACACACATAAGCGATGATGATGGTGGCTGGTTTATACCGTTTATGCCACTCAACCGCCTTACCGAAAAATGGCTGACAACTAGATCACACTTGTTTCGCTCATGGTTGCACCAACCGGCTGGCCAAAAAAAGGCTGATACAGAGATAACAATATTGATTTTGTACCAAAAGACTTCAACCCGCTGAACTTGCCGGAACTTTGTCCGATTGAAATGTTTTGGGCCATCATGAATGCCACACTTGTAAAACAATTAAAGTATTCGAGGACGAGCCGGCTTTGGAGAAACAGTGGGTAAAAGTATCAAAAATAAGTTGGCCTCACTATTGCTCAAAACCATATGAGTGGTGTTAAGGGCAAAGGGCGGGCATTCGTTCATTTGAAATGAAGTATTCGCGTGCTAATAACTTTTGGCTGGATTTTCACAGTTTTAAACCACTGTGCGTTGATGCGTTGAAAAATTTAATCGCAAGGAGTCCAGGATGCCAGCATTCCCCTATTGTTCTTGATATGCTCTGTTGCTTTAAATCTTTCTAATAAAAATGGTTTAATCATTATGGAATTTTCAGTTACCATGGTTTCACATCTCTTCCAAAGGGCAATAGTATGTAAAACTTACACGTTCTCTCTTACGAAAATCACGCTGTGAAGCAGTACTTCTGTTAGCTCTATTTAATAATATTCAAGAGCACGTAATTACACCACGTTAATCATACGAGGTCACAGGTTCGTATCTCTAACAAAGAAAACTTAGCGACTAATTTGTCGTATTATCGAAATGATTTGTAAGATAGTTTCATCATCTCACCGATGATAGGTTTTCGTCACAATGAATTTAGCACGAGCTTCACTTAGAGATTGTTCGATCAGCACCTCAAATTGTAGTTATGATTCCACTTCATCAAAATTCTGCAGTTATAATAGTTTGAAGCCCGATAGGCCAGTCTATTCCGGTAGAAAGAAAAAAAAACATATAAGCATATCCATTTTAGTATTATGTTCGAATTAACATGCCCGCTTCTACACACAAATGATCGATGAAAATCGAACAAAATTTGGCTTGGATTGTTCACATTTTGCCATTGATTTGAACATGAATAGGACCATTTATGTCAAGTGAAGTTACGTTTTAAAACTAACGTAAATTGTCATTTTATTCTAATCATGCCTAGATGCATGACTTTCCAAATCTATAAATAGATACATCGTAAGGCTACGATATGCTCAGCAGATAACTATTTTTGATTTGTGACTATTTTTTTTCCTTTTCTGAGCTAGTAATAGGTTCTTCCACCAAACGTAGCAGAAGCCTGTATGACTTAGCATGGTCTCACTTTTTAACTAAATGAACCCCTTTTCGTGAATCGCCGCTCCTGAGTGCCATAGATTGTACAGTAATTCCTTGAACTCTTGACACAAGCTGAACTAAATATCTTTAGGTACACTTGGCAAAACTTTAAGATAATTCTTCCTTCTGAAAAATTACATATTTCAACTAAATTTAATCACTAGCCCAGCTGGAAAAATAATCCAGAATCACTACTGAAAAACTGCTAACTCAATGGTAATACGTCGTTTGTGTCCTTTGCCATGATGAGAATATGATTATCTTCACGAAGTTATTGCAAACAACCGAGGCTAGAACAAAAACTATTTAGGCACGTATCGAACTGCATTCTTGCAACTGTATACCACACTTCTAAAACAAATCGTCTTCGCATACTGCTTTGCACTTTTCACGTATCTTCTTTTTTCAAAAAAGCAACACGAGAAATGATGCACTATCTCCGTTGGGTCCAAAGTTCCATTGACTCGTTACACATGTTCAGTTCAATTAATCAGGCTGTCGCTAGTGCCATGATATCAACACCGCTATTCTGATTCTTGGTCTTATTTCCAGATGACAATTGCATAATATTAATCGCATTAACACTCATTCCACGACTTCTGACTAGGCATCACCAAAGATTTGATCCTATGAACAATTCCAAATTTTGCCCTTGAAAAGCCATCACCGACCAATTGCACATTGATTTCATCACACAACCTTCCAATAATTCACTTGCATCTACGACGCCGCACCGGTTTCTTTACGTCGCGGTGGACCTAACTGACCTGCCGGGCGCCGTACGTTACACTTCTCCGGCTCAACGAAACAAACAAACTGATCCGTAGGAGTCAAATATTGCGAATACTGCCAACAGCTGTTACTCTCTTTCTCTCTGTTACCTAGGTTGCAAACATAGGCGTGAACAGTGACCGCACTGGATCGCTAATCTTATTTATTTCCTATTCGGAGACCTGCCTGAGCACGCGTCTGATGGACAACTAAATAAGTATCTTCATCGTCACATCGTGCATTGTCCGCATGATGAGAGGTACCTTCGTTCAAATTTTCAATTGATCCACTCTGGTCATTTACACATGATACAGTACAAGCACTTCGCGACCCGATCGACTGATAAAGGTACACACATCAATGACACTCTAGGATAACAAACGGACAGTATTCACTCTTTTTTCCTTCGGTAGATCGCAATGCTTTGATTGATGCAAAAACTGAATCCCAAGATCCGACGAATATACACAGACATGTCGCTGAATAATAAAATTCAATGAGGTGAAAACTAACAGAATGATACACTGACACTGACGACAACGGCGGCGACGACTACGCAAGTGATTGGAAAGCTAATAATCGCACAGCAAATCAAGACAACGACTAAAAAGCCATTTGCTTTTTACGAGGTTTGATTTGCACTAGGTAAACAGTATCAGCTGATAAGAGACTTTGCAGCTAAATTAAAGACAAATATAGTACAGCTACAGGTATAGTAGCGTTAGGTTAATGTGTTGCGGAGTGATCACGAATAAAAACAGAAGTTCATTCTGTTGAGTAGATAAAAATCGTTTATGAGTCATTATGGTGGATTAGAACCACGGAATCTTTAATCTTTATATACTAGTAGTTTAAAAGTAGATATGTACGCGGGGTAAGAATATAGAACAGAATGTTTCCTTGCATACTTCACCTCCAGAAATGTAAATGAATTGGAACTATCACGGAAGTTCGATAAGTTACGATTTAAATACGAATGTGTTGGACATGTCGTATATGAAATCAAAATGTGTTATGTTAGAACATTTATTTTTTCTTTTTCAATAGTAAACTGTATTCAAAACTTCAGATGCTTGAACAAGCCTGCTAATCAAGCAGGCTCTGATTTGAATGTGACGAGTTTTTGCGAAGAAATCCAATCATTATTGTCCTTTGTGTGACACGTAGTGAATGCAAACGAATCCTTCCACTTCCACAATAGAACGTCTCTATATAAAGTTGTGGACAAACGTGCAAACTGTGAATTTTAGATTTATTTATGGAATAATTGTCATAAAACTGGGTGGTTTGATGAGACGCGGTGCGTTTATCTGGACCATTTTGTAAATGTAAATGTAAAAATGTAATTTTTTGTAAATACTAGATTTGTAGTTCAAAGTAGTGTAGATAAAGGTTGTACGGAATCAAATTGCACCACTTTTAAATGGCTGTAACTTTTTACCCTTTGGGTATTTTCTATTGAAATTTTGTGTGAAATTAGTTCAATGTGTATTTGTTTACGCTGTGTGTAAGTGAAACTTACAGACTAGCAGATGTGCAATTGTTGCGAAGATGGAGTCGGAAGAACAACAGCGGCGCAAAGAAATTTTGCGCACGTACCTCGAAAATCCGGATCTTTCTCATTGTGCCATCAGCAGGAAACTGGGAATGGTACATTCTACGGTGTCTCGTGTTTTAAATCGGTACCACGAACGTTTGACCATCGGTCGGAAACAAAAAAGTGGCAAAAATGGATCTCCGTATGGTGTTAAGGATCACAAGGGTAGTTCAAGCTTTTAAGAGGAGTCCCAACAGTTCAGTTCGAGATGTGGCGAAGAAACTGAATCTAACCAAAACTTTCGTGCAAGATGCGAAAAAACGTGAAAGACTACACACGTACAAAGTCCAAAAGGCGCCTAATCGCGATGAACGGCAGAATACGATAGGTAAAACACGTGCACAGAAGCTTTGATGTTGACGGAACCACATTGCCTCGTTATGGATGATGAGACGCATGTAAAAGCAGACTTCCGGCAGCTTCCGGGGCTCCAGTTTTTCACCGCTAATCATAAATTCGATGTCCCTGAGGACGTTAGAAAGCAGAAGATGTCAAAGTTTGCCAAAAAAATATACGATTTGGCAAGCAATTTGCTCGTGTCGAAAGCGGAGCACCCCATTCGTGACAACTGGAACGGTCAATGGGCAGGTGTACCTAAAGGAATGCCTCCAAAAGCGTCTACTTCCTCTTCTGAGGTCACACGATGGTCCTACGATTTTCTGGCCGGATTTAACCTCGTGCCATTACTCGAAAGAAGTTTTGTAGTGGTACAAGGCTAAGGAGGTCAATTTCGTGCCGAAGCATCTCACTGTACTGAGCCATCATGAAGCAGGCACTTCGGAAGCATCCTAAGGAAGTGAAATCGGAGGAAGATATGAAGAAAAACACGGACAGAAATGATGCATGATTGATATAACTTTTGCCATAGTTATCCCAAGCTTCGAAGATATTCTTGACATAGTTAATTTAAATGGTTGTTTGAAAATGATTTGATGTTTACATCAAGCATATATTTCATTTGAATCAACGTTATTGAACATCAACCATTAAATGCTTAAATCAAGCATACATGTCATTATTTGAATCCGTGTTTATCGTTGAATCACTCATACTGGAAGGTTAAATAGGGCATATAGCAGCTCTACTGAGCCTCGTGGCTGCCATCCGCACTCAACGACAAAGCGAAGGAAAAAAAATATCATGGCGGCGGCAGATCACTCGGTTGACTTGGACGACGACCTGGTTGAAGAGTTTTATGTTGACGAAGAAGTGGTAGAATTATTGAAATCGTTTGGATTATCCGCGGCGGGCATCGAAGAGTTTGTAGGTATGTAAGCAAATTGTAACTATTCTTTAAAGTAGTTTTAATGAATTTTGATTTCAGCTAACGGGTACGACATTGATGCGCTACAATTAATCGAGCGTGAAGAAGTCGAAGCGCTTCTTCCTCCACCGCGACTAGCAGACCAATTTGCTGTCCACTCCTAGGGTCGCATGTTGATAAGAATGATATTTCCAATTTTCAAACATTGTTATATGTTGTTTAATTTCGTAATATCCAAAGAATATGTGCTAATTGAGTAAACGTTCCTATAATGGTGGTATTTTAGTGCAAAATGTTCCAATTAGAACATATTGCACTAAAATACCACCATTATAGGAACTTTTATCGTAAATTTAACGATTTTTTTGATTTTTGGAACCAACCATAACATCATTTGAACGAATCTCTGTGTATGCTTAAACCAACCATCCGATACCATTAGTTCAACCCTCAAAATAAGGTCAAATTAAACATAAACATTATTGAATTTATCATGAGAATCAGAGAGCTGTCAAATCATCAACAATGAATATTGTTGATGTTAGCATAATATGGTTGATTCAACCCTATTTCATGCTCTAATTAGATCATCAATTCTGTTTAATTGAAGCTTCCATTATTCTTCGATCTATTGTATTATGCGTGAAACAATCTCAAAAAATTATTATATAAAAGTCAATGCACAAATATGCTTGATCGGGACCGGAATATTATTGATATGACTTTATTTTTTTCTCCGTCAAAGCGAAAGCCGCGCCCGGCCGCACCCCTTCCACCACAATTCCCTCCCCCCCCCCCCCCCCCAAAAAAAATTTTTTTTTTTTTTTTTCCCCAGCTCCATTTTTTTCTTCTCCCGCTTTTGTTTTTAAAAAAGAAAAAAAGGTTTTAAGTGATATTTTTGACACTATTTTTTTTTGTTATTCTGTTTATAAGAAGATTTTGTGTTTTTATATTATTTTATAAATGAGTTTTACACCATATAGAGAAAAAGAAAAGAGAACCTCCCCCCCCCTCCCCAAAATCTACCATTATAGCTTATACCAGACATAAAACTATGTACAATATTTTGAGTATTTGTCGGTTTAAGTTCTATCAGATATTAGAATATGATAAAGTTTGTTTTATTTAGAATTTGGCCGCACAAAATAGGTGATTTCTCCGAGAGGCAATAACGGACGAAAAATTTAAAACTATATAATCATTTTGTAGTTTTTTTATACTTAGCTTCAAGGGAAAAATACTTTTTCTTGTATTTTTCCCTTGAAGCTAAGTATAAAAAAACTACAAAATGATTTTGTAGTTTTAGATTTCGTCGGACATTCGTCGGCATTTCGGATGAATTTTTGAGCTTTTCGCTGTACTCCACTCATCATTTCATGCACAGTACTACTGTCCACCTTAACTTTTTTATTACATTGCCTTCCCAATAAAGAACCACCATAACACTTTGCTAATTGCAACAGTAGCATCCTTGCTGTTGGTGTAGATCAGTCCAAACCGGGTCTTAAAGGGTGATTTCGGTAAAAATGGGACACTCATATTTACTAACCAAAAAATATCCGATTATCAGATTTTCTTTTCAGGGAATGAAAAACTACCAATGAGTTATGATTAAGAAAATTTGTGTTATTTATTTTCATCTCCCATCCCGAATGCCCGAACCTCCCTTTTTACTCCAACCATCAAATTTTGTAGAACCGGTTTTCCCAGTGTTTTGGTTGTTTTTACTCAAATTTTCTTCAACTCCAGCTCTATTTTGATAGTTTTGAAATGTTTGCGAAGTTCTGTCTTCATAATTGCCAGAATTTTTCAAATGGGCGAAGTCTCGGTGAATTTGGTGGGTTCATATCTTTTGGCACAACATCGATTCCGTTGGCTCGGTATCACTCCAACACATTTCGAGCGTAGTGACAGGATGCTAGATCAGGCCAAAACAGATTTGATCCTTTGTGCTTCCTTATGTACAGGGTACGGCAGAAAATAATGCGAAAATGTTCAAACTTAAGTATTGGGTTAATTCGTGTAGCTAGTGACTAATTTCTGCCGAAGGTGTATTTGTTTATGTTTACTTTCAAATGCTGCATCCAAACATTCTATTTGTTTTATTGCAAATTCGTCAAAATGTTCGCGAAAGAAGTGATCACCAGTTTGTTGCTCGCCCAGAAAAAGCCGAAAGAGATTGCCAAGGTGGTAGGGTGCCATTTGGCAACAGTTTACCGCATAAAAAAGTCCCTGCAGGATGGTCCTAAGCAGGGAAAGTCGGGAAGCGGACGTTCGCGCTTTGCACGCACGCCGAACGTGATCAAATCGGTCCGCGCAAAACTTGCTCGCAACCCGGTGTGTTCCATAAGGAAACTAGCAAAGGAAGCCAATATTTCGGAGAAATCCATGCGGAGAATCATCAAAGAAGACCTGCATGCATCTTCCAGAGCCAGAGTATAACGCCACTTGATTACGAACCGGGTCAAGGAACTACGAGTGACTCGTTCCAAGAGATTGCTTTTCTTGTTGAAGAAGGAAAAAATGATAATCCTGTTCTCCGACGAAAAGCTTTTCAGCATCGATGATGTGGCCAATAGCCGCACGGACCGGTTCATTTCACCGCAGAAAATGGAGAACGTTCCGGAAAAAGTGAAATTCAAATTTCAAACCAAACATCCGGCTGGTGTCATGATGTTTGGCATGGTGGCGTCCAACGGTTTGAAAATGCCGCCTGTTTTCATTGATGCTGGAGTTAAAATCAATACCGAAGTGTATATCGGTATTTTAAAGGACCAAGTGCTTCCCTGGGTGAAGGCCAACTTCTCCGAGGACCAAAACGTTGTCCTACAGCAGGATGGAGCGCCGTGTCACACGTCCAATCGAACCCAACAATGGTTGAACAATAACATAAATATGTTGAAGCACGAGTCTGCAAAACATCACACCCTAGTGTGAAAACCCTGAAGTCAACCATAACACGCACATGGCAGTCAATGTCGGTGGACTACGTCCGAAAGGCATGCTCTGGTTTCCGGCGTCGGCTCGAGGATGTTATTAATAAAAATGGAGGACACATTGAATAAATTTGTTTAAAAGGACTTTATAAAGATAACTGCACTCGAAAATGTTGATATTATTGCTTGAATTAGTTAAAAATGGGATTTGAAAGAAATAGAACAAATTTTCGCATTATTTTCTGCCGCACCCTGTATATTTGCCAAATGAAGCTCTAGAGCGTTGTCGTCTTCGGTAAAATTTCTCAGTATGCCATTTGTCGTCTTGTGAGATTATCATATTCGTTTATGATCTTGCCGAAGAGATGGCACCCGAGTCTATCTTACATTTAAATGACGCTCTATAGAGCTTAGAATGTCATTTATCGTCTTTTGATAACATCATATTAGTTCCAGATCTTTCAGCAGAGATGGAGCCGTAGTCTATGTATGTCAAATGAAGCTTGAGAGAGTTGCCATCAGGCATAGTTTTTCGGTATGTACTATGTCGTCTTTTGTCATTACCATGTTATCAGATTTTGCCGCAGAGATGGCGCTGCAGTTTATCTTTGCCAAATGAAGCTCTACAGAGTTGCCACAAAGAATAGACATTGATGTCTATGTACCTTTTCTTGAAAAACGTGTGTAAAAGATAATACGGGCAGCCGGTATAAGAAGCAAGCGCAGAGAAAAACAAACAAAAATTTACAGGTTATGTGCTAGGCTTTTTATTGGTGAACATTTACATGATTGTTATCGCACAACTAGCGATCAATTTCATGAATTTTGATACCCATATTGCCAGGGGTTTCTACTGATAATGTTCATGTCCACTAGAGACCCCACGGGACCTGTTCCGGAAAGACAGGTCCGAGGACAAATGATCAGATATCCACAAAACGTTGAGAAATAACTTCTGGAGAAATTTCATGAATTTAATACCCATACTGCCAGGGTTTCCTTCTAAACATGAAAATGGCCAGTTGAAGCCAAATGGAAACCTGTTCCGGAAAGACAGGTCCGAAGACAAATCATAAAATGGCCACTTAACGTTGAGAAATATCCTACTGGAGAAACTTCATGAATTTTGATACCCATATTGCCAGGGTTTTCTACTGAAAATGTTCATGAACACTCGAGGCCCCATGGGAACTTGTTCCGGAATGAAAGGTCCGAAGACAAATCATCAGATGGCCACAATACGTTCAAAAATATCCTACTGGCGAAATTTCATGAATTTCGAAACCCATATTGCCAGGGTTTTCTACTAAAATTGTTCATGGCCACTCTAGGCCCTACGGGAACCTGTTACAGAATGACCGTTGCAGGAACAAGTCGGCATATGGCCTACAATGGAATAGAACTAGTTTCTAAGAATTATTCCAAAGATTTTGACATCCATTCCCGGAAATTCAATAGATGTTTCCAAATAGTGTCTGCGTACCAGACCACAGCCGGAAATCCGGATTATCGGGAACCATATGAATTCAAATGGTCATTGCTGATAATGTCCCCGAAGCGAATAAGTTTTTGAATCTAAAGTTGCCAAAAGAATTCAAATCGGTCAATAATAGCCAGAGTTATCTTTTGAATTTGGTGGCCCTGATAAAAAATTACCTTAAACGAACGGTATCACAAATCCTCCAACCATTTCTCTAATGGTTTGGATGAAATTTATTAGGGGGTTACCCGGGTACCCTGTCGATCACTTAAAGGTGTTTTTTTTTGCCGATTACATAAGGGTTAAACTGATTTTAAAAAAAATGTTTATACAAAAATGAAGAATTCCCTAAAATATTAAAAGTCAGAAAATTTCAGCCCGATTGGTTTAAAAATAAAAAAGATCGTGTACATTGAAGTTGCGCCATGGGTCTGAATTGACCCCAATACCTTAAGAAGATTAATAAACATTATTATTATTACAGTATTGATTTTCAAAAAAGTTTAACATAAGAACTGAACATTCAATTCACTAAATCGTGAAGCTCAAGCTGCGGACGCATCGATGTCTGCCGGCTTTGACGGCGGAAACATCGGTACTAGCGATGACCATCATGACCGTCTGTGCACTAGAGTAGTAAAATGATGGTCAATTTCCATGCCGGTTTATTTATTCTTGGCGATATGATCGTAACACATAACACTTGTACAAGATATAATAAATGGGTGAGAATCGCGAGAGAAAAATATCTCTCGGTTGTTATTTCGTGTTGATGAGAAGTACGAGATAGAGAGAGGCTCTTCTGTTGCTTTGATTGTTATTTGCAAGAATCTCATATGTCAATTCTAACGCTGTCAGTACCGTGATGGAGC
The DNA here is from genome assembly GCA_024533555.2 of Aedes koreicus. Classification (NCBI taxonomy): domain Eukaryota; kingdom Metazoa; phylum Arthropoda; class Insecta; order Diptera; family Culicidae; genus Aedes; species Aedes koreicus. The sequence continues at coordinate 722 of JAHHFK020004770.1, read as the reverse complement.
TCAGCACTGGATTAGAGACGAAAACGAAGAATCGATTTGAAATAATAAGCTACCATCTTCAGTATTGCTTTGTCGTTCAATCAAACTTATATTCTGAAAATAAAATACGCAGCTGACAAGAAAGGAGGTAAGCAAAATGGAGGAAAATATTAAAAAATTGATGCCAACGAAAACGAATATCAGAGGAGTTAACGTGGTGATTTCAGCAAGGCTTTTTTTTTGTCAATGGTTGATACGGAGGTGGTGAAGAACTCATTCACAGCAATGTTACATCAGTTTGCGGTCGAGAAAGCGATTGAATGCATCTTCTGAATATCAACCATGTAGCGCCCCAGCTATATTGAAGCATGTGTTTTCTCTTCTTCACGCTTAAATGCTGAATATCAGCTATCGGTTGACGTTGCCTAAGCCTTCGTGGCGTGTCAGTTAGCACAATGCGATCTTGAAGACCGCCAGATTTCAATCCGGAAGGTTCTCTAAGAAAGGTTGCGATTGAGACTCAATGGCCCACTTCAAGGAGGAGGCGATTCAAATGATGGAAACACAGCTCGCCGATTTTTTCAGCGAAGAAGATGCAGTTGCCGAAATCAAAGGCTCGATAAAAACCTTTTATCGAAATTCGCAACCCATCTAAAAGTCGTCAACCTGAACCGAGAAATTGATGCAGAAGCTTTTGCACAATTTGCTCAAGATACATATAGGATGAATCGTGGATTTTACGA